>BLKM01000821.1:2197381-2211815 GCA_013340265.1 Coptotermes formosanus
ACACACATACATACACACATACATACATACATACATACATACATACATACATACATACATACATACATACATACATACATACATATACACACACACATACATACATACATACATACATACATACATACATACATACATACATACATACATACATACATACATACATACATACTAATAAATCGCGTAATTTATTGTATCAGACATTTGCCAGTTACTTTCTAATACATCACAAACGGAACCAGTTGCAAAGCTGCCAGAGTTCACAGCGCAATAGTACGGATATTTCGCGTTTCCTTCCCTGAAAATCGCAACACAGAGCTAAAAAAGGTAGGAAAGAGCAACAACAAACAACTGATCCGCCGAGTCTGGCTGTTACCAATACCGCCACCTGCTGTGAAACAGCGGTAGCCGAATCCTGTCAATGTTAATACAAACCCGGTTCACTAAATGGTGTTCAAGTTGAGTTGAAACAACGTTGTTCGAGCAACATCGAATTAAGACTGCCTGTATTTACACACTAGCGTCCAGAAGTCTTATATGAACTGACAAAATGGAATTGTGATGGGTTTCCCACGTGACACTGTGTCCATTTGGCGCACATCTTTGAACGTCTTGTGCCATCCTGACGTAGGTTCAAATTTGCCCACTCTTTTAGACTACGTTTATGCCTGGAATTTTCTGCTTTTTACTTACGTGTCTCGAGAAAGTGCTGAGGGTAACTTAGGATACCTGCTGCAACAGTGACGGACAGAAGGATGTGAACAATTCTTTGAGCTTACCTGAAATAAAAGAAAACGATAATGCATTAACTTCCAACTGAATATTAGTGTTCACAGTATCTACATACAACCTTAAGAACGTAGTATTTGCGAGATTATTAGAGGTCATTTCAGTTCTGATTGGAAGGCCCTAATAAACACACTCACAATTTCACAGACTCTTACTGGATCACGTCGAATTTCTAATTCTTAGTTGCCCAGACTCGCCCCACACACCCGATATGCAACAAGCACAGCGTATGCAGTCAGTCCTGCGTCCTGTACGTACAGTCCGCACTGCAAATATGTGGCCGCAGTAAACAAATATCCCAGCTTTACTGACTCATGCCTGAACGAAATACAACAATGAACTTTTGTTTTTTAACCTTTTAAAGCCTAGCGGTAACTTTACGTACCACCAGGTTTAACATTAAAAAATTCTACGTGGTGCTCACATTGCGTTTATGTGTTTTGTACGGATCTCAGAACAAACAGCAACTTATGCCTTATAAAACATTAAGAGATTGGTTTTTATAACCGAAGTGGAGAGTGTTTACAGCGTGGTACGCACCGAGTCCTTATATAAAACAGATAGGCTTCGTCCTTAAAGGGTTCAACTGCGTATATGTCCGCAAATTTTACGTTATTTGCACCGTGCATATTCTTGTAAATAATACATCAAACAACTTATGTACTTAATAAAATACATTCCAAAGTAAGTATAAAACATCTACATGTTTCGACACAGGACTGTCATCATCAGGGAGTTATTCAGAACCTAGGGGTACAAGGACAGCAGCTAATCTGCGTATTGGGTTTCCCTTTTTAAAATTATTAAAATGTTAACCCTTTAAAGACGAAGCGTATCTGTTTTATATAAGGAATCAGTGCGTACCGCGCTGTAAACACTCTCCACTTTGGTTATAAAAACCAGTCTCTTAACGTTTTATAAGGCAAAAGTTGCTGTTTGTTCTGAGATCCGTACAAAACACATAAACGCAATGTGGGCACCACGTAGAATTTTTTAATGTTAAACCTGGTGGTACGTAAAGTTACCGCTAGGCTTTAAAAGGTCAAAATTCTGAATTACACAAAGTTAACAATAAAAACACAATGTTGTAGATTTAAAATTTTTAAAGTGAGCAGATCCATATATGAATATCCAGTTGTTTACACTCTGTATGGAATATGCATACAAAAATCTGTCTCAGTCTTATGTGATTCGAAGGGATCGCGTCGTTAATGAGCGTGTGAACTGTGTCGTGTCAGGCAGTGTGCTGGATAGTGCCTCGTGAGTGTATTTGATTAAGTGCATAAGTTGTTTGATGTATTTACTGCGTATATCTCATTCACGAGATCACTGTTCCAGCGTCTTATAAAGCGAAGTTTCAAATTATCGTTGCCATCCCCATAAAACACGACAATACGAGGTACTTTATGTTTGTTACTCGCGAGCGAGGCGCATTTAGGGCCTTGCACTGCAGTCTGCTATAACAGTTCCTTCTTTCCACATATGTTGTGGTCTGTACGTGACGTTATAAGCGGAAGCAAAATGAAAGGGACTGACTCTCCTTTAACCACCATACGAGGCAAAGTGTGGCACGATAACTACTCGAAAGAAAAACGGATAATGGGGAGAAAATATAAATTACGAGTAATACAAACGCCACACAAATAGAAAGTGTAATCATTTGGGGCATTTACAGAATTTAGTTGTTTATTAATTACAGATACGCCGATCCCAGTAGCCGCGCCGTCTAAGGCGTAGGTCTGCGGCCGAACGCTTCCTGGGATCGTGGGTTCGAATCCCGCCGAGGACATGGATGTTTGTCTCTTGTACAGTGTTTGTGTTATCAGGTAGAGGTTTCTGCGAAGGGCCGATCTCTCGTCCAGAGGAGTCCTACAGAATGTGGTGTGTGTCTGAGTGTGATCAAGTGAAAATAAACAACCTCGACACCTGCTGTGAACAAGTAGGTAGAAGAGGGAAGGACTACGAAACGAATTAATTACAGATACACCGCAAAATGATGATCTTTAAATGCCTGTTACATCAGACCATGTAACAGACGTTAATAACTTCTAACGCTGCATCATGAACCAACTTTTAGCTAATGACAAGGTGGGCAATCAAAGACGAAAAGAATCATCATCATCATCACCTTCCCATAGTCTTGTATTACTACAGATCCACAGCCTCTTCCAAAGCGAGTTCTCCACACAGTGCGATCTAGTGCTTCGGTTTCAATTTCCAGTATCCTTGCTTTACATTAAGGTCATCCAGTAGCTGCTTACGTCTTCGTCCTCGTATTCCTGTCATTCCTTCTACCTTTCCTTGAATCACATGTTTTAGAAGGCAGTTCCTACGCAAGATGTGACCAATCCAGTTAGCCTTTCTTCTTTTTACTGTCTGTAGGATATTCCTCTCCTCCTTGACTCTTTGTAATACTTCTTCATTTCTCACACGATTGGCCAAACTGATCTTCTCCAGCCTTCTCCAGCACCACATTTCAGAACTTTCCCGGTATTGTCTGATGTACTTTCCGAAGTATCCACGTTCCAGCACAATACAAAGCCATGCTCTAAATGTTGCATTTCACTAGTTTGTTCCTTACATTTAAGTCCAATTTACTGACGAAAAGTATTCTTATTTCTGAATGCTGCTTCTGCCATGGCAATCCTGGATTCGTAATTTCACGCGTACATCTTGTATCATTATCATTCTACACAAATAGTTTAAATACACCAATAGAGGGCACAAATAAATACGGATAAGAAACAATTTACTTGTCCTCCCACACATTTCGGCAGTATACGTCCGCCGTTAGGAAAATCGTACAACTGCATTAGCGATCGCTAGATTTTACATAAAACACTCATTTCCCGCCTAAATCAGCTGCCCTGTTGCAACTTACTATACCCAGTCGGTAGTGAAACACGCGTTAGGCAATGGTGTATCATCCCTGCATCACCCGTATTAAGGTAAACAGTGGCGTAGATAAAGCCTCAGTAAGGGCCGTGCCATGCCTCAGGCGGTTAGCCGCCTGCCTCCCACCGCGGAGGTCCGGGTTCGATCCCGGGGGTCAGTCAATGTGGGATTTGTGGTGGACAAAGTGGCACTGGGACAGGTTTTTACCCAAGTTTTTCGGTTTTCTCCTGTCAATTTCATTCCACCTGTGCTCCATTACTACGAAAAGGACAAAAAATAATCATCATCTTCATCATAGGGTTGCACAATAAGCCTCATGGCTGCAGTGCTTCCGTAGCGTCTGCTGCGGGGCCATTCACCACTAAAGCCTCCGTAAAACACAATTGGCGCGGAGGCGCCGTGGGTCAGAGGGCCCCCCAAAACGTAAAGAATATTAAAATTTATTGTGGTTGTTTTGGACTGCAGTCCGTTCTTCTGACAGAAGGCAGTAGGTCTATTCTGGATCCCTGTTATGAGATATGGAATGTTACTTCGCTAATAATTATGGGGAGGTGGGAAATTACGGAGTCCCGAGGGGGGCCCCCGACAAGTTATCTACGCCACTGACAATAACGTTAAGTATAATTACGCAAAGACCTCTATACAGCTGTGAAGGTTGTTAATTATGATCACACATTCAACCTGACGATGACCGTAAATGGCGGAAAGGTGTGGGAAGAAAAATAAACTGTTTTTTCTGTCCATATTTATTTGTATACTGTGTTGGTCCTTGAGCATACGCCTAGAAGTTAATAAATTCATTATTACTGTTGATACATTCGGCCTTTTTGTTTGTGTAGAATGTAAGCAGTTAAAGTACAGTCCACTGCAAAAGCTGAATATTCTGGAAGAAACAGTGATGTATCTGCATGGCATGAACAGCAGAGAGCGTGCACAAATTAACCTTTTAAAGCCTAGCGGTAACTTTACATACCACCAGGTTAAAAATTAAAAAATTCTACGTGGTGCCCACATTGCTTTTATGTGTTTTGTACGGATCTCAGAACAAACAGCAACTTTTGCCTTATAAAACGTTAAGAGAATGGTTTTTATAACCGAAGTGGAGAGTGTTTACAGCGCGGTACGCACTGAGTCCTTATATAAAACAGATACGCTTCGTCTTTAAAGGGTTAATGTTCGTACATCACATTAACTTCCAAAACACTTTCTACAGGCAATTCAGTCCGACAAACTAAAAGGACCACAGCCTGTGTTATGGACCGGCGATTCTGTGGAGCCAATCACCGGCGCCCCTACCACCGCTGCAGTGTAATCTCGCACCTACAGAATCAGTCGTGATAGTGTAACTTCGCGACAATCCCGGGTCACTCCCTGTGGGATTTGTGGTGGACTAAGTGGCATTGGAAAAGGCTTTCCTCTCCCGAGTACTTCAGTTTTCCCGTCACTTTCATTCCACAGGTGCTGCCATTACACGGAAAAACGGAAAAACTAATCATCTTCATCACCGGGTCGCATAATAAGCTTCAATACTGCGGTGCGTACGAAACGTCTGCAGCGGGGCCCTTCACCGTATAAGAAACTTCGTGATTTCTTTAGTGATACAAAATGTTTAAATTCATTCGACAAAAATGTTATTTTGAGAGAAAAATGTTTAATGATTCAAAATTCAAACGTGACATTTCAAGACCATAAATTAAAAAGTATTCATCTTATTTCCAAACCACATCACAATAATGTTTGCTGTGTTGTATATCCCAGAACTGTAATTTTACCTGTTGTTTTGTATGGGTGTGAAACTTCGTCTCTCACACTGAGGGAGGAACAAAGACTGAGGGTGTTCGAGAATAGGGTGCTGAGGAGGATATTTGGGTCTAAGAGGGACGAGACGACAGGGGAATGGAGAAGACTACATAACGAGGAACTTAATGACCTGTACTCATCTCCAAATATTATTCGGGTAATCAAATCGAGAAGAATGAGATGGGCGGGGCATGTAGCAAGTATGGGGGGAAAAGAGAGGTGCATACCGGATTTTGGTGGGGAGACCTGAGGGAAGGCGACCACTTGGGAGACCCAGGCGCACATGGGAGGATAATATTAAAACGGATCCTCAAGACCTGAGACGGGGGCATGAACTGGATTGAGCTGGTTCAGGATAGGGACAGGTGGCGGGCTCTTGTGAATGCGGTAATGAACCTTCGGGTTCCATTAAATGTGGGGAATTTCTTGACTAGCTGAGAATCTGTTAGCTGCTCAAGAAGGCCTCTGCTCCATGGAGTTAGTTAGTTAGTTAGTTAGTTTGTTTGTTTGTTAGTTAGCTAGTTAGTTAGTGTTGTATATCCAGTTATTAAGTCTCCTGATTTTTGGGGAAAATAAATCTGGAATGTTTGGCTTTACAACTAATTCTTACATAATAGTAACAGGATTCCGTGAACACAAATCACACAGCCGTAATAGGTTTGTGACCACACGATAGAATTCCTTGAATAAACGTGACACAAAAGTAATATTTAACCCACCACAATGAAACAGAAAACCAATACCCAAGCCTGGAGAGCGAGTCAAATGTGGCGTTCATTGGGGACGTGATTATGCCACTTCATTAGCAGTTGGCTCGTTCTGATTCAGTTTTTGTTCTCTTAAAATCAGGTCAGTCTAGAAACGCGATCTGTTAGCCTCATAAAACGCTACAGTCACGCATGTGTAAGTGCCATGTCATTACACGAGACCGTCACAGTGGGTTTTTACTGATGTTGTCTTAACTTATAAATTTTTAGTCGTATTGCTTCGCAGTTGTTCAGGTGGTTAGGGCCCACCACGCTATTACGACACAGTCTATTATAATATCTAGTTTATATGACGCATTGCATCTTGGAACTGGCAGTGTGGCTTCACTTATAAAGCAAATCAGGACCTGTATATATTCGATTCCAGTAGGGGCAATCTTTAACCTTTTAAAGCCTAGCGGTAACTTTACGTACCACCAGCTTTATCATTAAAAAATTCTACGTGGTGCCCACATTGCATTTATGTGTTTTGTACGGATCTCAGAACAAACAGCAACTTTTGCCTTATAAAACATTAAGAGATTGGTTTTTATAACCGAAGTGGAGAGTGTTTACAGCGCGGTACGCACTGAGTCCTTATATAAAACAGATACGCATCGTCTTTAAAGGGTTAAGCGACTAAAGTCTTTCTGCACGCGGTCAGTGTTTGAGAATACCACTTTTCGTCGGGCCCAGATTAGTAGGTACCTCCCAGAGACGATGCACAAGGCTCTAGAACGTGCTAATCGTAGCTATAGCTAATCTACTGGCATATACGTACGATCTTTTATGAACTCTTCTCGGGCTGATAGCCGTGTCAACTGTTTAAAAAACCTCCGACGTTTCAGAGACACGCTCCGTCTTCATTCTCAGGGAAAGTGATCTGGCTACTCAAAGCAGAACGTCGCTTATATGAGCTGTGGCCGGGGACCAGCTCAGCCACAGCATATATAAGCGACGGTTTTGGTTTCAGTAGCCAGATCACTTTCCCTGAGGATGGAGACGGAGTGTATCTCTGAAACGTCGGAGGTTTTTAAACAATTCACACGGCTATCGCTGAGGATGGAGACTGGGGGTGTCTCTGAAACGTCGGAGGTTTTTTAAACAATTGACACGGCTATCAGCCCGAGAAGAGTTCATACAATTTTGTCGCCAGGAAAGCCTCAAGACATATCTTCTACTTCAGACGTTCTAGTACTTACAGGGATTTAGAAATCCTTATCAAGGGAGAAACTTGGAGTGCAGAACATTGTTCTGGAAATAAAACAGTACCAACGAGAGTGGCTACAGCACGTAGAGAGAATGGACACAGACAGGATACCCAAACAGGCACTGAAATATAGGCCAAAATGGAAGAGAAGCAATAGGACGCCAAAGGAAAAGATGGAAGGACCAGCTTCGTCTCGAGGGATAAAGAACAGGCACTGTGCCAAACACTTCACAGCTCATGGTGATGATGATGATGATGATCAAAAGTTGCTGAACAACACCAATTTCTTCAGATTCGGCTGTTGACTAAATATTCATCCAATTATTTATTTACCACTGCAAATTACCTTGCGCTCCATGTTTCGGAATGTTACAGAATCATCTTTAGTGGAGTCACCTCTTGGATACTGGAGAATATAAATAAATAAACACATAAACAGCCGATCCCAGTAGCCGCGCGGTCTAAGGCGTAGGTCTGCGGCCGAGCGCTTGCTGGGATCGTGGGTTCGAATCCCACTGGGGACATGGATTTTTTTTATCTTGTACAGTGTTTGTGTTGTCAGGTAGAGGTCTCTACGACGGGCCGATCCCTCGTCCAGAGGAGTCCTACTGACTGTGGTGTGTGTCTGAGTGTGATCAAGTGAACATAAACAACCTCTACACCTACTGTGAGTAGGTAGAAGAGTGAAGGACTACGAAACACATAAATAAGCCTAATTAATCCCACGAGGGAAACGGCATCCTGGTGAAACCAGGGTAAGCTCGAGCATGGCTCTAATATTCGGTGTGCCAACAGTTCAGTCGGTACAGTGGCTCGCTACGGGCTCGACAAACCGGGGATCGAATCCAGGTGGGGCGATGTTTTGTGCATCCCTCCACACAGACCCTGGGGCCCAGCAAGTATCCTATACAATGGGTACCAAGTCCTGGGGGCAAAGCGGACCGAGTGCAGCATTGACAACCCACCCCACATTAATTGCCGACGTTAAAGTAGGAGTGGAGACCTATAGTTCCCCTTCTGGGTCTTCATGGCCTGTTCTAGGGTAAACTTTACCTGTCTAGTAGACAGAAGCAAATTCTTTCCATGTTGCAATTTTGCTGATGGGCCCAGTAGCAGGGATCTGAAGACTCTGCTTATGCAAGGCGCGTCATCATAAATTATTCTAGCAGCTGAGCAAAAGAGACAAACGTAATATTTTGACTTTGTTGCTGCTGGGGTGGTCCTTTCATTCCTCAGACTGACGAGGGTTTGGTTTTGGGGTTAATCTCCTGGTAACCGAAAAGCCTGCTGCCCAACACATGACATCTGTCTCGCCTTGTCATACTTCACTTGTGAAACTTTCGATGTCCTTGCGAGGAAATGTTAATTTACAAGGTAAAACTCGACTTGTCCCTTTCATTTTGATTTAAGAGCCGTATGTGACGCCACAGTATATTTTTTATAGCTCTACAGCACTGTTCTTACTCCTAAAGAAAGGAATTTAGAACATATTTTACATTACTCAAACCGTGCATTGTCTTAAGTATAAAATGTCACAAACCAACTACATGCACAATTTATTGTGCACTAAAATGTTCCAATTACACTTCTACATGTTTCGAACCGTCATTAGGTTCATCTTCAGGGAGAGTCACAATTTCACAAATCACACACACACATCCAACAGTATGATCATAAGATTTGGTTACAAACAATTGTAACCAAATCTTGTGATCATAGTGTTGGATGTGTGCGTGTAATTTTTGAAATTGTGACTCTCCCTGAAGATTTTACACACAACTGTAACCAAATCTTGTGATCATGCTGCTGGATGTGTATATGATTTGTGAACTTGTGACTCTCCCTGAAGATTTTACACACAACTGTAACCAAATCTTGTGATCATAGTGCTGGATGTGTGTATGATTTGTGAAATTGTTACTCTCCCTAAACAGGAACCTAATGACGGATAGAAACATGTAGGAGTGTAATTCGAACATTTTAGTGCATAATAAAGTGTGCAAGTAGTTGGTTTGTGATATTTTATACATTTTAGAACACGGGACCCCAACCCGCGGCCCGCCAGGTTGTATCACGCGGCTCGCGGCCACATTTGTAAATTATGTATATATAATAAAAGTTACATAATAATTTAGGCGGTTAGACATACCATTTAGTGCAGTTTTTCCACGTGCGCCCCGTGAGCCAGCCCACATTAACTGTTCTGGCAAAATTACAGTTCTCTGTACCTTGGTCTTTTACACTTCTGGATAACAAACTGGAAGGAAAAAGATTCTGCACCGAATGATAGCAAGCATTGCCTGACTTCAATCCGCTCTTCATTTTTCCATGAATGAAATTTTGATTTGTTATGGTTGTTCCCAAATATCTGAACTGTTCCACCCTTTCAAACGATTTATCGCCTACCTTCCTGTTGTCACGTTGTCCCGAATTCTAGTCTCCAGACATGGCCATACACTTAGTTTCCTCAGCATTTACTTTTAGACCGTAACCAGGCACTCAAGAAATAATTTAAGGCATTAATTAGGATGTCAGATCGAAAAACGGTTCCCTGATTTGCATGATAATACAGCTATTCATAGAGTCGGGCACTTAAAATGCGACGATGACCTCAGAGTGCGTAGGCACACCACATCAGCGCACTGTGCCCCAGTAAGATGCCAAACAGTGAGTGTTTTGTTTTGCATAGCACCACTGTATTCCTGTGCCACGCTGTGTAAGTCGCGTGGAATGAGTTTGCTGGTACAGTGTCCTTGTGGAATCTTCGACAGTAAGGCTCGATTCGACTGTACACGTTTCGGTTAGTGTTCGCTTAGCGTTCGGACGGTGTTCAGTTAGTGTTCAGTTACTGTTCGGCTAGTGTTCAGTTAGTGTTCAGTTAACGTTCAGTTACTGTTCAGCTAGTGTTCAGTTACTGTTCAGTTAACGTTCAGTTACTGTTCGGCAAGTGTTCAGTTACTGTTCAGTTAACGTTCAGTTACTGTTTGGCTAGTGTTCAGTTAGTGTTCAGTTAACGTTCAGTTACTGTTCGGCTAGTGTTCAGTTAGTGTTCCGTTAGTGTTCAGTTAATGTTCGGTTTGTGCTCAGTGTTCCGTTAGTGTTCAGTTCGCGTTCCGTTAGTGTTCAGTTAATGTTCGGTTAATGTTCAGTTAATGTTGAGTTAGTGTTCGGTCAGGTTAGTTAGTGTTGGGTTAGTGTTCCCGTAGCCATGTACCCAATCAAGGCGGTCTTCCGAGTTATGTCACCGGGTACTCTGGTCGGCGACTACAAACTTTCGGTGGAGCTTGCAGCTCCATATCCAAATCTCCACGTGTGAGCTAAATAAATTTCAGGTCTTCGCTGGTAGTTACCGACGTTTCGGGACAGCTTATCGGTCCCATATTTTAGGGTCAAGCAATCCAGGACGAAACGTCGGTAACTACGAATATGCGCTGGGTAACATCCCAGAAGAGCGAAGACCTCCCTCACACCGCGGCGGAAACCTGAAATCCAAACTAAACTGACTTTGACCCAACAGTGTGCTCAGTACGGTACGTTACCACTAATACACGTGTGTGTAAAATATTTCCTGCAGGTGGTGGGTTGAGATTATGAGCATAGAGGCGTAGCTATGGGGCAGCTTTCTATGCGTAATTCCACGAAGCAAAGTTATTAGGAAGCTAAGACTTACTTACCTAATTAGCTTCTTTTTACTCCAAAATTTATAGCCTTTTTCATGAGAGTCTGCATCTGCAGTGCATACTGAAAAAAAAAATGAATCCAGCCCCAATCACCGAAGTAAATTTTTTAAAATTAAGTTTAATATTATCATTTCTTCCACATCTCAAGTCATCCAATCCGTCCGTCCAATCTCAGACCCAAAATAGCTCTTTTAGCACGATTGCTCACTATAACAAATAATACAGAGAAGTAGAGGGGGGCGGGGAAGGGGGGTGTCAAGTGGTGCTGTTGCCCCAGGCAGCAGAGTCGAAGGGACGGCAAAACGAATACGTTAAATGAAAAGATTTTGTTTTCTGGTCTTAAATTTTAAATTATTGAAACAAATAAAAGGACACTCAATAAATGGTTGTAATGTTTTAAAGTCAATAATTCCTGTTATGGGCGCCAGTGTGATTACTCTTCCCGGGCGCCAAAAAAAGTCCTCGGTACGCCACTGATGGAAAAGAAATCGTACTGACATTAGCGAAACAGACTAACAAACAGACAGCATAACCAAATCAAAACAGATTAACAGTAAGAATGGCAATGCAGTAAAATAACACGGTGGCCTGCAGTGACGAAGAGGAAATTAAATTGAAAAACTTCTGGTTGTTTCAGTAACTAACTCCATGGGACAGAGGCCTTCTTGAGAAGCTAACAGTTTCTCAGCTAGTCAAGAAATTCTCCGAATTTTATGGGATCCGGAGGTTCATTACCGCATTCACAAGAGCCTTCCAACTGTCTCTGTCCTGAGCCAGCTCAGTCCAGTCCACGTTCCCCACCCCACTTCTTTAAGATCAAATTCTTGTCCATATGTTTCGTAACATCATGCTTTTTTTACGGTGAGGAGTTGTTAGCAACTCGCCCAATACCCAAGTTGGAGTACCACCCCTCGTCGGCTGTCCGCGACTGCTTATTCAGTACATTCGCAGCTACCCTCCACAACTGGAGGCCGTTCCTCTATCCGCAACACCAGGACGCGCCATGCCGTGGTGACAGGGACCCACTTAACACGGTCTGGTTGTTTTACAGTCAATCAAAACAGATTACTTTGGAACTGCGTAACAGGACATTTTCCGCTATGCACTCGTGTACTGTCAACATGAAAATATAACTCACAAAGACACGTCATATAAACTCCTACACTGGTCTGTACTTTACGACATGCAGTTGAGAATGTTCATCTTGACGCAGAATTATGAACAGGACACCAAATGCAGACAGTTCAGCCCGCAAGATACATCTCACCAGGCATACATGACGGTCTCGCCGAAATTTAGACCTCCAAACAATTTTTCCAGCAACATTTCTTCTTCGTCTGTGGTACAACAGCCCAACTCGGGCCTAGGCCGCCGCGTTCTTGAGGTTTCTAGATCACAAACAATTAGACACACACAAACGCCCAGTCAGTCTACTCTGGACGAGTGATCAGCCCGTCGCAGAGGCTCCTACCTACACAACACACACACGAGACGAACATCCATGCCATCAGCGGTATTCGAACCCGCGATCCCAGCAATCGTGACGCCGCATACCTACGCCTTAGACGGTGCGGCCACCGGGAGGTAACATTTAGTACGAGTTTATTTCTTGGGATCGAAAAGCACGGTTACACGGTTGAGAGAGACGACCGAAAAGTTTTAACCTTTTAAAGTCTAGCGGTAACTTTACGTACGACCAGGTTTAACATTAAAAAATTCTACGTGGTGCCCACATTGCGTTTATGTGTTTTGTACGGATCTCAGAACAAACAGCAACTTTTGCCTTATAAAATATTAAGAGACTGGTTTTTATAACCGAAGTGGAGAGTGTTTACAGCGCGGTACGCACTGAGTCCTTATATAAAACAGATACGCTTCGTCTTTAAAGGGTTAATTTGCAATGGATGTCAGAGTACGGGATATGGTTTGCAGCACTCTTACGCGGTCCTGTTTTTTAAGAAGGGCCCCGCAGCAGACGCTACGGACGCACCGCAGCCTTACGGCTTACAGCGCAACCCTATGATGAAGATGAAGAGAAATACGATGATTTTCTTTCATTTTTCCAAGTCATGGATCACCGGTGGAATGAAAATGACAGTGAAAAATCGTAGTACTCGGTGAAAAAACTGTCCCGGTGCCACTTTGTCCACCACAAATCCCGCATGGACCGACCACGGGATCGAACGCGGACCTCCGCGGTGAGAAGCCGGCGACTAATCACCTGAGCCATGGCACGGCCTGATCGGTCACTTGCGATGCCGAAAAAATAACGAAAGGTGTCAAAGCACGTTAAGGTTCTTACAATTAGTGCCATAATCCGTGCCTGTCTTGATATTTTGACTCGTTCACCTGAAGTCGCTAAAAGCGCCAATTAGGTTCAGCATGCGTGACCGTCCGTCCGTCTGTCCGCATGTACCGAATCAGCTTCCACTAGACCAATTTCCTTGTGATTTGATACTGGGGACTTTTACTTCCATGATATTACAGCTGAACGACCCCAGTGGCCGCGCGGTCTAAGGCGTGGGACTGCGGCCGAGCGCTTGCTGGGATCGTGGGTTCGAATCCCACCGGGGGCATGGATTTTTTTTTCTCTTGTACAGTGTTTGTGTTGTCAGGTAGAGGTCTCTGCGACGGACCGATCCCTCGTCCAGAGGAGTCCTACCGACTGTGGTGTGTGTCTGAGTGTGATCAAGCGAAAATAAACAGCCTCGACACCTACTGTGAACAAGTAGGTAGAAGAGGGAAGGACTGCGAAACGAAACGATGTTACAACTGAACAGTGTGTTTAGGACAAACTGTACGTAGATTTATTTTTAATGTAAGACTTTCCCATTCCCGTTGGCGTATCGACCATAAGTATATATTTTACGTAGTTCTACAATCGCAACCAGTAAGTCTGACACACGTTTTAGCGGCAAATAATTTCGGATCATAAAAGAGCCATCATCGGGCCATAACAAAAACTGTAAGCTGGAAAGACCATACGTTGCAGGTAGGAGACATACCGCTTTACATTAGTGAATATATTGCCAATGTACATAATAATTAGTAATATACATACACAGCCTAAGTAAAACACTAAAACTAAAATACTAGTAAATATTAAAATGTCGCTAATGTTGTAAAAAGTAAGGTAAAGCAGTCCCATTACAGGCCTGGACAGGCCCTGAGGTTCCAGGATGTTGAGGATCCTAGATTTAAAGACAATCGGCACATGAATGTGGCAAGGTTGTCAGCCCTACGCACCGGCCGCCTTTTGGGCCCCCCCCCCCCCCCCCCACCAGAAAGGGGCGGAGGAAGGGGGGTGTGAGGGG
>BLKM01000821.1:2211873-2272470 GCA_013340265.1 Coptotermes formosanus
CCCCCCCCCCCCCCCAAGGAAATATTCCTGGTATTCACTTATGTTAGAGGCTGAGTCGACCCCAGGGCCATAGTGCGGCCGGAAGGATTATGTGAATCAAAAATTTCAATGACACCATCGGGAATCGAACCCGCGACCTGCCGGTTTGTAGCGCAGTGCCTCAACCAACTGCGCCACTACGTGCCCCGTGGTAAAAAGGACAACATTGGTAACATATTAAACTTTACTTTAGTTTAAACATTTTATTTAGCCTCTATATATATATATATACAGTATTTCGAATTGTTACATACACTTGAACTGTATTCAACGAAGTAACAAGCGAGATCTCCTACCTGCAACATACGGGTTTTCCAGCTTGTAGTTTTTGTTACGGCCTGATTATGGCTCTTTTATGAGCCGAAACGTGTAGCCAATAAGACGTGTGTCAAACGACTCGTTGGGTCCGGTTGTAGAATTATATACTGTAATTATATTTGTACTGCATTTGTGTACGTATACTGTATTTGTGTACGTATATTGTATTTGGGTAGGTATATTGTATTTTATGGGTATATCGTATTTGTGTAAGTATTTTGTAATGTGTGGGTATATTGTATTTGTGTAGGTATATTGTACTTATGTAGGTATTGTATTAGTGTAGGCACATTGTATTGTGTGGGTGAACTGCCAATACGTGTATTGTAATTTGTGCTGTTCCGTTTATGTATGTGTTATTGTCTTGTGGTGTCTGTACTGGTGTAAAACTACTGCCACCGGGTGAAAACCCAATTGCAGTAAGAAATAATAATAATAATAATAATAATAATAATAATAATGAAATACACACGGTACGTAGATTGCCATGCAACAGCAAGCAAATTGCTAGGAAATAGAAATCCACATTTCCCCTCTGACCAAATTATTTTTCCTTGTTACAGGAAGTTGATACGCCAGTTCTACTGAACCCCCCACCCCAATACATGTTCCTCGTTCCTCACCCAAGCCAATATAATTGTCCTCATCCTCCTATTACTTCACCTCTCATTCTCTTCACTAAATTGTTCCTGAACGCCCACAGTGTCTGTTCTAACCGACAGAAGGGCCCTGTTTATAGCATCGCCAGTTTCAGAAGTACGCCTACTAAACTGTTAGACACGTTGAAGTACCCACACGTTTGTTGTTTCAATTTTTTTTTTTAATTTTCATTAAAGCCATCCGGACGTGTCAGCACACGGCTAATGAATTGTTCTGCTTGGAACACACAGACCCTAGTTGTAGTAATTTCTCTTTTTTTTGGTGTCCCACCTTTCAAACCTTCATGTTCAAAAACATTCACACATCGAGTCTATAAATATGGTACTTGTGTGCTTGTCTTGTGTATGTATGTCCCAGCCCCTATGCAGTGTACAAACAGGGCATCGTCCGGCTTCATCCACATCATGTTACGCGTCTCTTCAATCCGGCACATAAATGAACGTATGATGGGGAAGTCATAGTCATTCAGTTGTATACAGACGAGATTAGATAGGCATATAAGGAACATGGGCATTAAGAAGGGTTTGATGAATTACATATCGGTTTGCATACGCTTGTACGCCGACCCCAGTGGCCGCGCGGTCTAAGGCGTTGGTCTGCGGCCGCTCGCTAGCTGGGATGGCGGGTTCGAATCCCACCGGGGGCGTGGATGTCTGTCTCTTGTGAGTGTTTGTATGTTGTCAGGTAGAGGTCTCTGCATCGAGCTGATCCCTCGTCCAGAGGAGTCCTACCGAGTGTGGTGTGTCTGAATGTGATCGTGCCAGCTTCGACAATGAGGAGGCCCTGGCACACTGGGGGCTGTTGCGCCAATGGGAAGAAAATCACTCATGTACAAACCGCACTATACGCAGACCTTAAAATCGAACTTAATCACACCCCTAATTATAAAAATATAGATACATACAACATAGTAAATATATGCCATGCAGTGATGCGTAAATTCCGGGCGCCAGGTCGAAAAGGCGAATTACTTTTGTATGGTGGTACATAATAGCGTCAGAACAGTTACTGTAGCCCCTTCTTGCACATAAAACTGTATATCAGTTCACATGCACCGAGCAGAAAGGGCCAGGTAACAATGAGGTTCATAGGTCATTCCAGATTTGTGGGTCGTCACTGTGGAACTTGATTCATGTCCTTTCTCTGGCGCCTAGAATTTTGTGGCGGACCCCCCCCCCCCCCGTATTTTTTGAAAATTTGTGGACCCCTGATCTCACGAATATCTGCAACTTACTTTGAATGGCTGTTTGCTTTATTAGACAGTAATATGGAAAGTTGGTCTTGAGACCAAAAGGGGTATATGTTCATGTATCGTCACCTGATTCCAAAACAAACTCCCAATACAAAGACAACTAATAAATATTTAAAAATTGTGGCAACGATAACATATTTTCGACAGCAGGAAACCAAAATTAACTTCACTCGGCATGTAATTGTAAATTAACTTTTAAAGCCTAGCGGTAACTTTACGTACCGCCAGGTTTAACATTAAAAAATGCTACATGGTGCCCACATTGCGTTTATGTGTTCTGTACGGATCTCAGAACAAACAGCAACTTTTGCCTTATAAAACATTAAGAGATTGCTTTTTATAACCGAAGTGGAGAGTGTTTACAGCGCAGTACGGGCTGAGTCCTTATATAAAAGAGATACGCTTCGTCTTTAACCTTTTAAAGCCTAGCGGTAACTTTACGTACGACCAGGTTTAACATTAAAAAATTCTACGTGGTGCCCACATTGCGTTTATGTGTTTTGTACGGATCTCAGAACAAACAGCAACTTTTGCCTTATAAAACATTAAGAGATTGGTTTTTATAACCGAAGTGGAGAGTGTTTACAGCGCGGTACGCACTGAGTCCTTATATAAAGCAGATACGCTTCGTCTTTAAAGGGTTAAATTTGGGGCTTACTTTCTTCTATTCGGTTTAGAATATTCCTTCCAGGTGTGACCGTGCCACATATACTGTGCCTCATTCGATTAAATCTAAAGAGCGGCGGGCTGTTAATAACAAGCAGCTAAGTTTTTAGGCGCTTTTCGCGAAAATGCGAAAAGCGACTATTAGCTTCGTCGTGTCTGTCCGTCTGTCCGCATGAAACAACTCGGCTCCTACTCGACGGATTTTCAAGAAGTTTGACATTTGAGTATTTTTCAAAAAATCTGACAAGCAAATCAAGTTTCATTAAAATCTGACAAGAATAACGGGTACTTTACATGAAGACCTGTGGACATTTATAACAATATCTCGCTGAATTCTTCCAAAACTGAGAGTTGTCTCAGACAAATTTGTAGAGTGAAACAAAACACATTTTATGTTAAATAACGTTTTTCCGAAAATCGTGCCGTTTATGAGATAATGTGGAAAAATATGGTACAGCCAGACAGACCACAGATGACAATACAATACGGCGCACAAACTTTGCGTGCTGGATAACTAAGGTTACAGACACACACTCATAATATGTAATACTTATTACTTTTCCATGGCAAAAATGGTTAAGTGAACGCACCTCAGTATTATGCTACGCGTACACTGCCCGTCCTGCTGGGTTTGACTATTTGTAATAGCACTGTGGCATCTATTGGAGCATTACTGGAAAGAGAACTGACACAGAAAAGCCAAGTGTTCGTATGAAAACCCGTCCCAATCCCGCCCTGTCCACCACAAATCCCTCAGGGACCACCCTGGGAGTGAAGCATGGTTTCCGAAGCGAGAAACTTTAGGCACAGCGCAGCAGGGACGGCATGCGGTCTGTCTGCAGAGTGCTAGAGAACTGGTCACTGTCGGCTGGCGCTAGAATCTGTCTTTCACAACATGGCGTTGTTTTGATGTACACTGTAGGAGTGTCAAGGGTAACAACAAACCGTACAGGTATGCATATCGTTCGGTTTTATTCACGTCTTTTTTTTTTAAGTGATGAAGGGCCCCGCAGCAGGCGCTACGGACGCACTGCAGCCATGAGGCTTATTGTGCAACCCTGTGATGAAGATGACGATGATGATTATTATTTTTTGTCCTTTTCTTAGTAATGGAGCACCAGTGGAATGAAACTGACAGGGGAAAACCGAAGAACTCGGGGGAAAAACCTGTCCCGGTGCCACTTTGTCCACCACAAATCCCACATGGACTGGCCCGGGATCGAACTCGGGCCTCCGCGGTGGGAGGCCGGCAGCTAACCGCCTGAGCCATGGCACGGCCTCCACGCCTTTCACTTAGCAGCCACGTTCATTTACCACTCTTGTGGAATTTATCAAAATTACATCGTACTGCAAGAAACAAAACGGGAGACATCCCTCTAACTGGCGTGGGATAGAAAAAAAACTTTATTACTGTTGTTGTTTTCCAGAAGTCAGACATGACCGCTACGTTAACCTTGTCCGTGTACTTCGCTTCTTAAGTGCTTTCTGCTGTACATTTTAAACAGAGTCCAGAAGCATAAATTTTAAATATTCATATCAGGGATACCAACTCGTAGTTGAGGCCTCTTTAACATCAGTAGAAACCCGCCTCTTAAATGTATGCAGCTGGATTCCTTCTTAGATATGGCTTCAGAATTTATTGTTTTTAAGCTCTACAGAAGGACAGACAGCAAAATTAAGTTACGTCACAATGTCGTGGTTGACTTCTTTATGGGGTGGTTTAGGGTTATTGTCATTCATTCGCCCATTCATTTCGTTTCGTAGTCCTTCCCTCTTCTACCTACTTGTTCACAGCAGGTGTGGAGGGTTTTTATTTTCACTTGATCACACTCAGACACACACCACAGTCGGTAGGACTCCTCTGGACGAGGGATCGGCCCGTCGCAGAGACCTCTACCTGACAACACAAACACTGTACAAGAGAAAAAAAATTAATGCCCCCGGTGGGATTCGAACCCACGATCCCAGGAAGCGCTCGGCAGCAGACCTACGCCTTAGACCGCGCGGCCACTGGGATCGGCTCAATTCATGAGTTTTCTAGGACCTTTGAAGAGGGGTCCGATAGGTTGTTTCGGAACGTGGGTACCAAACTACCATTCTATGTTGCGTAAAATGCCGAAATAGTGCAGATTTCGTTTACACCGCGACGGCAGCCTGAAATAACAAAACGGAGACTCTGTCTTTAATTGAAAACGTATGTGGTCCAGAAGAACTGGAATCCCAAGTACCTGAACAGCACGTACCTCTATTAAAAGGAACCTGCCTGAGACGGAAAAAATTTTCGGTCCCCTGTGGTTGCGTTATAGGTAGGTTTTCCTGTATTAATTTAATAATTAACTGTGAAAATGACTAAAATTTTATCTACAAAAATACCAACTATTTTAACCTTTTAAAGCCTAGCGGTAACTTTACATACGACCAGGTTTAACATTAAAAAATTCTACGTGGTGCCCACATTGCGTTTATGTGTTTTGTACGGATCTCAGAACAAACGGCAACTTTTGCCTTATAAAACATTAAGAGATTGGTTTTTATAACCGAAGTGGAGAGTGTTTACAGCGCGGTACGCACTGAGTCCTTATATAAAACAGATATGCTTCTTCTTTAAAGGGTTTATCCACATGTAACGTGTTAGTAATTAAATGTACAAGTCAGAAAGAGCAACTCTGATTTTTGTCTTGAGACCACAAAGAACACCGACCAAACACTCGAACAGCGACTTATACCGGAAATACACTTGTCTTGACTTACACGCTTAATACCTAACAAGTTAGATATAACCATATATCACTTGTTTTAATGGTTATTTAACAACACTGTCAATTTGTAAGAACGTATGGTGTCAGTAATAGAGTATGGAGCACTGGTTGGATGATACCGACAGGGGAAGACTGAAATAATCAGAGTAAAATCTGTCACGGTGACACTTTGTCCACCACAAATCCTACACGGATTAACGCGGGCATCAAGGGCTTCCGCGGTGAAAGACCAGCGACTTGGAGAAAAATCTGTCACGGTGACACTTTGTCCACCACAATTCCAGCACGGATTAGCCAGGGATTCATCCTGGGCCCCGTCAGTGAGCAATCAGCCACTAACCGCCTGATCCATGGCACGGCCTATATCACGTGGTGATAAATTATTCGTCCTGAGGATGCCAACACAAATGAACGAAACACGTCATGGGAAGTGTTGCCAAGTTATTTAATCGGCACATACGTAACAAGCTGTGTTTTAATGGTGCGAGACGGAGTCCTGTAGATTGCCGCTTCGCAGTGTTCTACATTCACGGAACGCTTATGGTCTTTAACCACACAGACAGACTCCAAAAAAAGGTATGAAAAATAACTTTTCGGAAAAAGCAAATGAAAAAAATTTCTATACCGAAAAAATTGTCATACATAACGGTCAGGCATATGTATTGGCTTCACATTTATTGCTTTCCTGTCTGTTTAGTGTCAAATTTAGGTTAACTGTAATTGTATTTGTATTTGTATTGTATGTGTATTGTACTTTATTGTAATTGTATTTGTATTGTAATTGTATTTACTGTGTGCAGTATGTGTCCTTTATCGTTTTTGTAATTTTGTGTGCTGTGTTTTGTTTGAGTGTGGTGTGTTATTTTGTGTGATGTGTGTTATTTTTGTGTTGTGTCTTATTGCAGTACCGCTGCCACCGGGTACAAACCCACTTGCAGTCCACATAAATAAATAAATAATAATAATAATAATAAAGCTTTGCGGTCAACAGCTGTCTTACCAACACTGTTAGTCAGTCTATCTGGCTAGGCGGTAGGGCCTATAGTACACAGGGTTGAGTACAGATCGAACTGCATCCCGGTAAGTGACCAAGTTGTTTGTTAATGACATTGGAGAAAACTTAGCTGTTGTTGAAATTTTCTCACAGAACCCCAGGGTTCCGTAGAACACAGTTTGGGGATCCCTGGTCTAGAGAATAATTCGGCTGGCACCCAAAACTGGCGCTGGAAGTGAACAATTTACGAGTGCCACGATGTGGAAACAGAACAGCCTGTACAAATTGCTGCAGAATATACAGGGTGATTCAGGAGGAAAGGTCAATATTTTGGGAGGTGATAGTATCGGTCATTGTGAGAAAAATGTTCATTATCAACAGGTGTCTAATTCTGAATTGTCACCGAGACAGAGCTGTTTGAATTTACAAATACAAAATCATTATAAAAGGTAATAAAGAAAGAGAAATTACTGTTAATTTAATTTTAATTTTAGTTAAATGTTTAAATTACAAATTTGTTCCATTTCAAAATAAATGTTCGAAAATCCCACCGTCAACCTCAGTTCACTTTGCAACTTGTGTGCGAAGATCGCGTGTTGTTCGTCTGAGTTGATCTTCACGTTTCTTTATGCGGGCAGCAGCATCCAAAATGCGAGCGAGAAATTCGTATCGTGTATCCACCTTTCTTTTGTAAACTTCGCTCTTCATCCAACCCCACAATCAAAAATCTAAAAGAGTTATGTCTGCAGTTTTAAACAGTTTTATCTTGGTATATATTCATAATTATACATATAATTAGACACACTGACCCATACTATCACTTCCCAAAATATTGACGTTTCCTACTCAATCACCCTGTATAAACTCTAACACATAATTACAGCAAAAAATTACCTCTTATTGGTTTATTCAGAGATGTTTCTGTTCCCTAAAATATCCAGACCAACTCTGGGGCCTACCCATCCTTCTATTCTGTAGGTACTGGGGGCGGATTTTTTCCCCCTGGGTAACGTAACTGTCGCATGAAGTCGACCACTCACATTCTATTTAAGGCAGAGATTGAGAATGAGTGGAGCTGTACCCCCAATCCCCCTACGTGCCTTCATGACGTAGACAACGTACTTTTTCCTGTCCACGTCAGTACCAGGAGTACAGCAGTCTTGCGTTCCTCCTTGCACGCATTAACGCTGCGACTTTTTTTCGATTCAGAATAATTTGACTACTCTGCACAGGCGTTTGGAATCCCTAGATGGAGGATAAGCTCATCAGACGGTCTTTGCCATAACAAGACAACTCATAAATATCCCAAGCGAGGGTCGAAACCTCCCCCCCCCCCACACTGCAACCTTGCAATATGGCATGGGCATAACAATCAACAACAAATATTCTTCAGTACTCGCTATACAGCCTTCTACAGCTCAAACACGGTGATAACGGTGTTCAAATCACGCTCGAGGACTGGATATGTTTTAATGTTAAAATTGTAAGTTTGCACTTCACGAAGGGGTATGGAAGAGTGGATGTATCGCTCCAGCCATTCTTAACCTTAGCACTACATACAATCGAGTTGTACGCTCCACGTCCTTTTTCGTTTTACGCCGGTGAAAGGGCACGCGTTGAGGATGGAATGGGACGCTTTGTGGAAGAGATCTCTCGCACCTGCAGCGTATCGAACCACGATTCCTCGGTCGTGATGTCTATTTTATATCATTCATTCAGTGCATTCCTCTTACAGTCAATCGCATTCACCAAGAAACGCGCACAATACTCGCACAGCGCGCACTGTGCGATTGATTGGATGCATGTCTATATTCTCTCTCTCTCTCTCTCTCTCTGTTGTCCTCTGCAGATAGAGGCCTTGCCTGTAAATAGAGGCCCCGCGTGTGCAAAGGGTAGATTCCTCATCTCAATGTTCATAAAAGCAATCAGAAACCTGGAACACGAAGCGCCCTGGATCGCATTGCCCCACACTGTCCTGTAGTGTCATATGGACAAACAGACAGACATATAATTAAGTGCGCCGTCACACTATCATGGCGTTCTGTACTGCATACCTACTTAGCAGCCTGAACTAATATTCGACCTTCCTTAACGACCTCTGACCCTGGGCGGCCCTTCTCGAAATTCTAGGACTTTTTAACAGCCAACCGCCAGCTGAAGCACCGATCACCTGGTGCTCTGGTAGGAACAGTGCACTTGGCAGCGACATTAAATGGAACGAAACAAAAAAAAAATTGGAAAATCTATTCCTGTCATTTTCTGAGGTCAGAGGTTAAAAATTGTCAATGTTACAGTGTCTGCGATCTGAAGTTGCTTCACGTTGTGTTCGGAAAGGACCGAGTTAAATGCTCTGTTTATATGTTGCGTGTGTCAGTACATCGACTTATTTAGTTACGCACTTCAAGTGCGTATAAAGAGGTTGCCTCCACCGTTATGTTACGCGCTGTGTGACATATGCAGTGCAGTGTACTTAGTAGGCACATACACACAGTACCCTCTTGCCAGTAACATTAAGTAAAAATATAGAGATCTCTTCCATCCATATATATTTCAATGACTATGCTTGGGCGATTTTACCTAGAAGAACATATGCATTCACCCTTTAAAGACGAAGCGTATCTGTTTTATATAAGGACTCAGTGCGTACCGCGCTGTAAACACTCTCCACTTCGGTTATAAAAACCAATCTCTTAATGTTTTATAAGGCAAAAGTTGCTGTTTGTTCTGAGATCCGTACAAAACACATAAACGCAATGTGGGCACCACGTAGAATTTTTTAATGTTAAACCTGGTCGTATGTAAAGTTACCGCTAGGCTTTAAAAGGTTAAAGTACGAGTGTATTATTCCATATAGGGGCTAATAAGTGATTATATGTCTCCATAATTTTATAATTATAATTTTTAACAGTAAAGGGGGGCCTTCACCACAACCCATATTTTTCTTTTATGATTTTGTGAGTTTCTACCTGAAGATGGCCAGCGTACGCGGCCGAAATATGTTGTAGGGTAATAAAAAATAGAGCAAATAGTGTTGTGTTTATTCTGTAGAGACCGCTATAGAGATTAAGTGAATAAACATGTCTGCTTTGTTTAGGCCATAGTGCCATGTGATATATTGTGACTGCTTGCTTCTCAGATTAACAGATTAACATCGAGTTCAAATCCTTCCCAGATCAACAACCATATTCATATTATCATTTCTATTTAAAGCGTCTTCCTGAAAGTGACAGAGTATAGAGGGGTTAAACTAGGTTTTAAAAAGTAACATCACGATGTACGCCAGGACGTGGAAAAGATAAAATATATACATCAAACTGATAGGCGTCAAATGTGTATGAATCGAACATTTTTACATTCAATTTCCTGCTAAAGACTTGTTACAAATACGACAAAACAACTGAACAGACTGTACATCACACGTCACCAAACCGCGAAAATCTTCAGCAAGGTGTTCTACAACAGGTAGTTTTAACGCTAGCAAGTACTTTAGTAACATACATATCCGGTCACATTATAGGAACGTTCGCAAGACTGCGAGAAGCGACTATTAGTTTCATGTCGGTCTGTCTGTCGGTCTGTCTGTCGGTCTGTCTGTCGGTCTGTCTGTCTGTCTGTCGGTCTGTCTGTCTGTCGGTCTGTCCGTCTGTCTGTCTGTCTGTCTGTCTGACTGTCGGTCTGTCTGTCGGTCTGTCCGTCTGTCTGTCCGTCTGTCTGTCCGTCTGTCTGTCCGTCTGTCGATCTGTCGGTCTGTCTGTCTGTCTGTCGGTCTGTCTGTCTGTCGGTCTGTCTGTCTGTCGGTCTCTCTGTCTGTCCGTCTGTCTGTCTGTCGGTCTGTCTGTCTGTCTGTCCGCCCGCATGGAAAAACTAGGCTCCCACTGTCCACGAAATTTGATACTTCAGTATTTTTCGAAAATCTCTCGAGAAAATTCAAGTTTCTTTAAAATCTGAAACAATAACGCGCAATTTACATGAAGACCAATGTACGTACACTTACGGCATCTCGCCGAATTCTTCTCATAATGAGAAACGTTTAGGACAAAAGTTGCAGACAAAATAAAAACACACATTTTATGTTCAGAAACTTCTTTACAAAAATCGTGCCGTTTTGAGATAATGTGGAAAAATATGGTAGAGACAGACAGCTCGCAGATGGCAATATAATACGGCGCATGCGCTTTGCATGGTGAATAACAAATGCCACAGCTACACACTCAGAATATGTAACAGTTATCGCTTTTCCACGGCAACAATGGTTATGCGAACGCGCCTCAATGTTACATTTATACTTGCACTGTCCATCTTGCTAATAATTACTGACTACAGTTAAACCAGTAAGCAACACGTACCTTACTAAATGTCAAATTAAGGTCTAAAACACATTTAATGCATTTATATTTTACTTTTTATAATGATAATAGTGCCTGAAGACGTACAAAAGTGGTCGAAACATGTTGCCTCAATAATATCTATTGAACATACATCTAACTGAAATTCTGTTGACCGTATCTATATATTTTTTTTAGTGATGAAGGGCCCCGGAGCAGGCGCTACGGACGCACCACAGCCTTGAGGCTTCTTGTGCAACCCTGTGATGAAGATGACAATGATGATTATTATTTTTTATCCTTTTCCTAGTAACGGAGCACGGGTAAAATGAAATTGACAGGGAAAAACCGAAGTACTGGGGGAAAAACCTGTCCCAGTGCCACTTTGTCCACCACAAATCCCACATGGACTGACCCGGGATCGAACCCGGGCCTCCGCGGTGGGAGGCCGGCGGCTAACCGCCTGAGCCATGGCACGGTCCTTGACCGTATCTGTACTTTCACAGTTACAATTTCTCATCCGACGTTCACACCTGTTGTCGGCACAGCGACATTACGGGAACAAAAGCGTCTCTGCAGACTAATTTTCCATTTTCTGGTATTTCCTATAACTGAGTTCGTCATCTGCAAGGAATTTTACGCCACTGCAGCTGTTTCATGACGCCAAATGGAATCACAGAAAAGCAACAATTCTTTCAGAGACATTACGGTTCATACTATTTATTTTGAAAGTTTCCTTTTCACATGACACGTCCTGTTTTGTGTTAATTACACGGATTTCAATAGTGTTCACCGCTATCAGAAGTGTTATTGACACAAAATTGTGTTAATCGATAAACAACTACGTGTTATAGCACTATACACTTGAATGAAATGCAATATTTGAATATAATTATAATGGGACCGTTAGTGACGTATTCAAGAATATAAACTTAATGGCACCTTGAATATACAACATAGGATAAATAAAATTATATGACAACAGTGATGGATAGAAAGGCATATAAACATAACGAAACCTATTTGAGTGTAGCTGGTTTTTGATCTAAGACATTTTATACCGCTTGTCCTCTTGATACTTGTTCACTCGAACCAAAACACGTAGTGGAATGGACAATTGGTTGTTACTAACGTGTGGGTGTATCACTGTGTCCAGGCGCGCACCCAGAATTTTTCCTTCGGTGGGAAGGGGAGGCCGGGGGCCGGGGGGAGCTGACGCGGAGGCTATATACCATGTATAATTTATGTTCCATTTTAAAAATTATGTTATAAAAATCATGTTGCAAGTACAACATACCACAGCCTGCAATTACATACTTACGTATATAACTGCGTGTTCCGTGACTCAATCACAGTGTCCTGTCTTGTTTTTTTTTTAATTTTAAAGATTTATTTTTCAAAATTCTAATGTACTAGTCATCAGCCGATTTCTGTGGCAGATTTCGGCTGAAGGGTAAATCACGTAAAGCTTTTGATATCATAATAGCTACAAAATCTGTTTTTTTTAAATTTCGGTTTTGGGTGGTTTGGGATGGGGCTGCAGCGCGGCACCCCACCCCCCCGGGTGCGCCCTTGACTCTGTGTGTGTGTGTGTGTGTGTGTGTGTGTGTGTGTGTGTGTGTGTGTGTGTGTGTGTGTGTGAGACAGTATAAGCAGTAAAAGTCTTATCAAACGTTGTGGAGAGAACTGCAAAATTCCGCGGGCATTTATATACAATCTAAAGCAGTGTACAGAAACCTTCATAAGAAAAACGGCATTTGAAAATCTCCAAACCCTGCGCGGACAGCAAATTGACTGTCAACAGTAAAAGCCGTACTTTTTAAAGGAAAAAATTCATTTCATGTTAAAATATTAAAGGACCAGAGTCAACATCGATTAAGTTAATATCGACTAACTCTTAGTAAAAACAGATATAGTGATTAATCATAACTTAACTTTTTGGGCTTATATATTTTTTAAGAACGGAAGAACACCAATAAGAAATTTGCCCTGTTTCTTTCTCGCTGATATTTTTTAAGAAATACACGGAATTCATACTATAAAGCTGTTACTGCAGTACATTTGTACTGATCATTATTAGAACGTACTTAGAGCTGAAAGAGTAAGTGTGGATGGTGGAGCCTAGCACTCCGTATTTTTCTCACCATCTCCTACTATAAAGTTTCCAACATCCGATGTTTACCCATACAATTTGCGCGAATGCCATTGTAACTTAAATAGTCCTTCACAGATTTAACTACAAGTGTGAAGTTCACCAAATCACTAAAAGCGTTTTCCTTCAATCTTATGGTGGAGTATAAGTTTATATAAGATGGAAAACTCTCGCGGGAAACACAAGTATATCCGGCGGACCACGGGTTCTTCCTCTTTGCTCCAAATTCTGCATTCAGAAACAGGACTTCAGGCGTGATAGTAACTCCAAACACCGCACACTGCTAAATTTCCTCTAATTTGTTAAAATCCACTACAGGTTATATTCGAACTTTGATCTTCGATCTGATATACAACGCCGTAGCCAAGGCCAACAAGCCTACCCACTTTTAAAGAAGGCATATTTTATTGTAACCGTGTATTATGTACTCCATTTTATCTCCGATAATTCGCACTAAGGGCCAATCCCTGTGGCGGAGCGGTCTAAGGCGTGGGTCTGCGGCCGAGCGCTTGCTGTGATCGTGGATTCGAATCCCAAAGGGGGCATGGATGTTTGTCTCTTGTGAGTGTTTGTGTTGTCAGGTAGAGTTCTATGCGACGGGCCGATCCCTCGTCAAGAGGAGTCCTACCGACTGTGGTGTGTGTCTGAGTGTGATCAAGTGAAAATAAACAACCTCGACACCTACTGTGAGTAGGTAGAAGAGGGAAGGACTACGAAACGAAACCGAGTAACGTAATAGAGACTAGTTAACTGATTTTACATTGATATGTTGTTCATTTTTAGATCCTTAGACCTTTTTTAGACCTTCATTATAAACCAGGTTTGATGTATAGAGGAAGATATTTACACTTCTTGATGCTTTGGCACCTGTAACACTTCGTATCCCCTGAAGATGGTGGCATGTCCATTGAAACGTGTAGGGATACTGTCAGTGTAAATATAACTTTGTGATTTTTGTGCATAATTGTTGGTTTGTTCTAATTAAGTATACACTTCATTTACGAGTACTGTAGCTATTAGACCTATTGGCAAAGTATCGTCTTTCTATTTAGGCTTCGTTTAATTCAGCATATTAACCTTTCAAAGCCTAGCGGTAACTTTACATACGACCAGGTTTAACAGTAAAAAATTCTACGTGGTGCCTACATTGCGTTTATGTGTTTTGTACGGATCTCAGAACAAACAGCAACTTTTGCCTTATAAAACATTAAGAGACTGGTTTTTATAACCGAAGTGGAGAGTGTTTACAGCGCGGTACGCACGGAGTCCTTATATAAAACAGATACGCTTCGTCTTTAAAGGGTTAATGAAGTTGACTGCTTTCACATTTCTTCATTGGCCTTCCAAATGTAGTCGAACCCGTTTATAACGACAACGGTTTATATGACACCTCGCCTATAACGTCAGATACTCTATGCTACCAATTAATTCCTCACTGTTAACCATAACGTTATACTACTCGGTTATAACAGCGTTCGTTTATAACGACACAAAATATTCAGTCCGTTTCATAACGTTATAACCGAGTTAGACTGTATTTTACTCACATATCAATAGTATTATTATTTAACCCTTTAAAGCGCGGTAGTTGCTCAATGCGCCACCAGCTTTAACATTCAAAGTTCTACGGGACACCGACAGCATTTATTTGTGTTATATGCTTCTCAGAACAAACAGCAATTACTTCCCTATGCGGGGAGAGGAATTACAAAAATTTACTGCTTTGAAGGTTCCCAGGCAGTGCCCGCTAGTCCTTTTGGTAAAGGTAACGATGAAATGTTGGGAAGTGAAGAAGGTAGCGTAATGGGAAGTGGATTCTTAGCAGCAGCAGCAGAAAAAAATAGTTTGAGCATTTGGGTCGAATTCTATATTTAGAGGGTTGCAATGTGAGACAATTTTGAAAAAGTTGGGAGGACACAGAATTCGCCAAAATTTTTTAACTCAATTCTGGGGAGGGAACCATAAGAAGCATATCGTGGAACGTGGATTTTTTCCCTACCCGGCATTAAATTATAGGGTTTTGTAAGCGAGACGCAGTGTGTTTACAGCGCGGTACGAACTGAATCTTTAAATATAATTCAGGATATCCCTAAAGCCCTGCGACCGGCCCCCTCAATACAGGTTTTCTTAACCTTTTAAAGCCTAGCGGTAACTTTAGGTACTACCCGATTTAACATTAAAAAATTCTACGCGGTGCCCACATTGCGTTTATGTGTTTTGTACGGATCTCAGAACAAACAGCAACTTTTGCCTTATAAAACATTAAGAGATTGGTTTTTATAACCTAAGTGGAGAGTGTTTACAGCGCGGTACGCACCGAGTCCTTATATAAAACAGATACCCTTCGCCTTTAAAGGGTTAGTGTTCCCCTGTCTTGATGCAAATGCTGAGAGGTTCCCAAGATTTCAAGTTGCTACTGCACACAGCCCTCCCGATACATGTTTATTAAAACTAATCGCCCTTGCTTCAGTAAAAGGGAATTAAATTAAATTTCCAACTTATGTACTTCAGCAATAATGAGAAATTAAAATTTCGTGGCATTTATTTCATGCTACGACCAGGGCTGTGGAGTCGGTACATAAAACTTCCGACTCCGACTCCTCAATTTTTAAATCTCCGACTTTCATTCTGATTTCTTCATAGAAGCTCAATATGTGTTAATAACGGTAAACCTATAAGATATTTCATCACCATCACGTGAATCATAAGGCTAATTTTCAGACTTATAACCTATATTTAAGCAGCAGTGTAACCTTTTAAAGCCTAGCGGTAACTTTACATACAACCACGTTTAACATTAAAAAATTCTACGTGGTGCCCACATTGCGTTTATGTGTTTTGTACGGATCTCAGAACAAACAGCAACTTTTGCCTTATAAAACATTAAGAGATTGGTTTTTATAACCGAAGTGGAGAGCGTTTACTACGCGGTACGCACTGAGTCCTTATATAAAGCAAATTACGTTCCATCTTTAAAGGGTTAATGGTTATTGTAGCTATCAGGGCTCAGGAGTTGGAGTATCTAGTTAAGATTTTAGACTGAGGTCGGAGTCGTGAGTCGGTACATTTTTACCGACTCCGAATCCACCTAAAATTCCGACTGCGACTCCATAGCCCTGGCTACTATTGTCAGGATCCTAACTTCTTCTTTATACATTTTTGTTGTAATACTGTGCGTTGTCGCTAATCAAATCACAATACTCATTCCAACAAAATGCACGATATTGTTTTCAGATGTTTTATATTAATCGATCAACAAGATATTTTAATATAAAACATCTCAAAACAATATCGTGCATTTTGTTGGATTTAGTATTATGATTTGTCGTTTTCAAACACTTTCATTTTCAAAATACTCGTAGAAGAAGGATGAGCGGGCGAAACCTGGGAATCTTCTAACAAACGATGCTCCCTCTCTCTCTCTGTTGTCCCCCCCCCCCCCCCCCCGCTCTCCCGCACATAAAAGTGTCTCTGACTAACACCCCGTCGTCTTTCAACGCTCTAAACCTAAACTTTAAAGATTTACACAAATCCACAGTTTGTCGCTCCCTATAACTGCAGTAGACACTTCCCCTGGTCTTCATCTTTTCATTTATGGAGCACACCAACAGCCACATCTCACCCGCAATGACCGTCTTACCACATACCGAGGAGTGACGCTCTCCGTTAATAAACACTGTAATCCGCATTAATACGGCATCACAGTCACGGTGCTGCCATGCTTCTAACTGCGGTCCCATTTTATTGGGCAGTATATCAGTGCCACACTAAAACAAGTTGAAATGGATTGTACACCGTAAAAGAGTCCATCTATGGCCACTTATTGTAATGGCGATGGACATTACAGCATTTTAACCACAAGAATGTAAGTATATATACATATAAGGAAATACATTATTGCCTCTATATGCAGATGAGGCGTGTAGAATCAACATTAGTTCTTTAAGCACCCAGCATGAGGTAGATATTCTGAACGGTATTAGTGACACAGCGCATAAAAGACGTAAAATGGGTTACTCTTTTTAAATTAATGAAAAAAATTCTTACATTCAAGTATCAATTAAGTACAGATTTTAGAGTCATCGGAATATCCCTTACATTTTGAGCGAGACTGTTTTTTCTTTGTGGCGTTTCTGTTTTGTTTATAGTTTCGGACGAAGCGCCTTGTGGCTAACCCGTCGTAATGGGAAATGATGGCATTAAAAATTGGCTCCCCGCCCCCCTACAGCCTGGGCCCCCTAGAGCCGTAAATTACTTCCAACGGCGCCAAAAGCAGGAACAACGTGTATGTCCAGAGTAACGGGTTCTGTGTATGAAGACAGGAACACGCTCTTACGTTGTGTAAGGAAAGATTTGGTGTACGAGGTTTGGCTCGAAACCAAACAGTTGTCGGTTGAAACCCTGGGGATGACAGTTGTGGGCAGGGGAGCAGGTAAAGGGGTGGCGGCCGCAGGGCTGCAGCCCCGCAAGCCCCCTAAAATCGAAGTTTAAAAAAAAATTATAGATATTATAATATGGAAGTTTTATGTGATTTACGCCTTAGCCGAAATCAGCCACTGAAATCGGCTGATGAATAGTACATTAGAATTTTGAAAAATAAATTAATAAAATTTAGAAAAAAAAACAAGAAGACAGGACACTTGCGATTGAGTCACGGAACATGTAGTTATATTTGTACGTATAACAATGCAGTTGAAAACAGCATTATGTTACACTTACGACATGATTTTTATAACATAATTTTTAGAATCAAACATAAATTATATACAGCCTCAATGTCAGCCCCCCCCCCCCCACCCACTCCCAGCGAAAAATTCTGGGTGCGCATCTGGTTGTGGGGGTTGGGGTTTTCTCTATGGCAGGAAGGCTTCCGTCCTTCAATGAATGACACCTCTGCCCGTTGACGTGTATCGTCAAAATGGTGTTCAGCATACAGAAAAGAACGAACCTAGAACGTGGCTCGGACTAAAGACCAGTGGTCTGCTTGTGTGAACCACCAGTTCACGATAGCAGGGAACATCCTGACAACCACAGAAAGTATCACGCCTTCAGATCAGTTCCAACATGTCTGCGCTGTTCTGGGAGATTACGCAGCATCGAGTGGTAATTATCTACCGACGTTTCGGGACAACGCATCAGTCCCATCTCCAAGGATCAACAAATCTTCTTTTCTTCTTGGATTTATTGACCCTTGAAGAAGGGACCGATACGTTGTCCCCGAAACGTCGGTAAAAAATTACCACTCGACGCTGTGTTAACATCCCAGAATTGCGCAGAATTCATCAACATCGCGGGGGAAGCCTGAAATCCGGGGGGGGGGGTCCAAGCGGGCTGGAGAAATATGGACATACCACGTAAAGCGGAAACGCAAACGCACAACTAGAGGTAGGCTACTCTCTCACCACCGGCAACATACATGTGAAAGCATAGTTTTGATCCTTTAGTAGAGCGGGGAACCTACCCGCTTCCGTACTCGCTATTTATGCGAACGCTTCTCTCTTTCCACCGGCAACATACATGTGAAAGTATAGTTTTGATCCTTTAGTAGAGCGGGGCACCTACCCGCTTCCGTACTCGCTATTTACGCGACCGCCTAAAAGCTAACCAGTCTTGATGCCGCGACAGCTGACTGGCTGAGGGACCCAGTTCATTGTCAGTTTCAGCAACGCGATTCTTGTGATCGCGGTGAATGCCCATGAAATGTTCAACAAGAAAAAGGATGAAAGTTTTTGCCCTCCACCTAACCAACACGCCAACACCAGGTTTAACATTAAAAAATTCTACGTGGTGCCCACATTGCGTTTATGTGTTTTGTACGGATCTCAGAACAAACAGCAACTTTTGCCTTATAAAACATTAAGAGATTGGTTTTTATAACCGAAGTGGAGAGTGTTTACAGCGCGGTACGCACTGAGTCCTTATATAAAACAAATAGGCTTCGTCTTTAACCTTTTAAAGCCTAGCGGTAACTTTACATACCACCAGGTTTAACATTAAAAAATTCGACGTGGTGCCCACATTGCGTTTATGTGTTTCGTACGGATCTCAGAATAAACAGCAACTTTTGTCTTATAAAACATTTAGAAATTGGTTTTTATAACCGAAGTGGAGAGTGTTTACAGCGAGGTACGCACTGAGTCCTTATATAAAACAGATACGCTTCGTCTTTAAAGGGTTAATATCTGAAAAACTTAAAAACATAAACGGAATTTGAATCAGTTCTTCGTGTAGATGTGGCGAATTATATCAAGGTTTGTATTCCCTTTTTGTATAAATTCACAAAAGGATGTACAAACCTAAGTTTACCTTCCGTGTATTACGCAAGGTAATTTGTTATTCTTGGAAGACCTCATATGAACGTCACCAGGCAATACTTACTCACGACAGATGGCCTCTCGTTTCATACACTGAATGCAAACCGAGTAATATGAACTCATTTCAGAGACACGGCAATCTCACATAAAAAACACCACTGCTTCAGCGGTATAGCAAGTTGCAGCCGTATGGCTGTATTTTAATCTTCGTCTACAGGAACTGGGTCAAACATGTTACTCGGTTCGAGAGAACACAGTATAGTGTTACAGTAAGCAATTTGCATACATTTTCTCTGTACTACACATTTATCAACTGGTGGTGCATTTGCATTTCTCTGTGTACCTGAGTAATACTCGCAAAATGTGGCATTTGTTTTAACATTGTCCATACCATCTGCGCACTAACATAAAATCGATATACGATTATATCGATAACAAACTCGCACACAAATGATAAAACACAACATTCAGTCATCTTTATACAAATCCCAACATGTTTCGATGCCTTAATGCTTAAAAAACACACCGCACAGTTTTCAAAATGTCGATAAAAACAACGTATCATAACTTGCACAACAAACATGCTGCGTCAGTGTGTGGTGCTTAAGATACATTTTTCTAATCAAGAGTTTAACCTTTTAAAGCCTAGCGGTAACTTTACATACCACCAGGTTTAACATTAAAAAATTCTACGTGGCGCCCACATCGCGTTTATGTGTTTTGTACGGATCTCAGAACAAACAGCAACTTTTGCCTTATAAAACATTAAGAGACTGGTTTTTATAACCGAAGTGGAGAGTGTTTACAGCGCGGTACGCACTGAGTCGTTATATAAAACAGATACACTTCGTCTTTAAAGGGTTAATATTTGTGCTGTGTTTTTTAAGTGTTCTTTACGTGTTTTTTAAATGTAGTGACCCTTTGAACGTGATGCATTAAAGCATCGAAAAAAATGTCGGGGTTTGTATAAAGGTGATTAAGTGTTGTGTTTTATCATTTGTGTACAACTTGCTTATCACTATATATAGTCGTATATTATTTTTCCGTTTAGATTTCTTTCCATGGCGCAACAACCTTCGGTTGGTCAGGGCTTCTTCACTGTCGAGGCTTCACGATCACACTCAGACACACCACACTCGGTAGAACTCCTCTGGATGAGTGATCGGACCCACGCAGAGACCTCTACCTAACAACACACAACACTCACAAGAGACAGACATCCATGCCATCGGCGGGATTCGAACCCGCAACCACCCCTAATTAGCGGCCCCAGACCGCGAGGCTACTGGGATCGGCTGCCTTTTAGATTACTTTCCTTAATTAGAACAACACGTTGCCTTACGAGATTAACATGTTGCATGTGTGTGCGTGTTTCCCTGTACATGTCTCCACCATTTCAAATTTTGTATGACTGATTTTCGCCGATCCCAGTGGCCGTGCGGTCTGCGGCCGAGCGCTTGCTGGGATCGTGGGTTCGAATCCCACCGGGGGCATGGATGTTTGTCTCTTGTACAGTGTTTGTGTTGTCAGGTAGAGGTATCTGCGACGGGCCGATCCCTCGTCCAGAGGAGTACTACCGACTGTGGTGTGTGTTTGAGTGTGATCAAGTGAAAATAAAAACCCTCTACACCTGCAGTGAACATGTAGGTAGAAGAGGGAAGGACTACGAAACGAATGACTGATTTTCATGACATTTTAAGTGACATCCTATTACAAGTCATCAAATTTTCCTATTTTTTAAATTCCGCACACCGAGAACAACAACATGGCGGGCGCACGAATTTGTGACTTGGGAAGTATCCTTAATCGAAAAAAGATGTATGGTAACACAGCCTGAAAATTTTACAAATTCAGTCAGGGTATCCTAAGTATGCATAATGCAAAACAAAGACATGATACCCGCATTACATCTCTATTTAACCACGAGGTTTATGGAGATAAGCGGTCAAGTACTGGCGATGTGGTGTGACACTTTGCACAGAGACGGAACGCAGTGAGAAATATACAAGCGGTTTGTACAGTTTATAAATGAACAATTACGAACATGGTGACGGTGTCAAATACGTGTGTAACATCACACACATATTACGGATCTACAACGAAAGTTTAAATAAATTATGGAGTCTGGATAGTTGTCTCGTCGTTTTGCAGTCCCTAATTACCGTTATTGGGGGCCGCGGTGGGGCAGTTGGTTGAGGCACTGCGCTACAAACCGGAAGGTCGCGGGTTCGATTCCCGATGGTACAATTGGATTTTTTCATTGGCATAATCCTGTCGAACGCACTATGGCCCTGGGGTCGACTCAGTCTCTAACACAAATGAGTACCAGGAATATTTCCTGGGAGGGTAAACGCGGCCGGTGCGTAGGGCTGACAGCCTACCACCTTCATGTGTCGATTGTCTAGAAATCTGGGAGCCTCGACCTCCTGGAACCCTAAGGGCCTGTCCAGGCCTGTAATGGGATTGCTTTTATAATTACCGTTATTTGGTCTATTTGCTAGCTACATGGTCACAAAAGTTGTGAAGAAATTTTCGTTAGACAAAAATCTGCACTCCGTTCTGCGTATAACCGTTGCATGCAGAACGGAGCTTGTGACGTTTGGTGCCCGCTGATCACGGTGGCTTCACCACCGAAACATATAGGGGTGATATGATAACAAATGTATACTTACATACAGGGTGTGCATTTGTTGGTCGGTCTTAACAGTATAGAAATACGCACGGTGTACATATAGAATTTGTCTGTCCAGAAGATTAGAAATATCAGAGACGCATAATGACAGTATATATATAATAATAATAATAATAATAATAATAATAATAATAATTATAACAACGACAATAACCGGTACTGCACCTACACTTGCAAACAATAAAACCACGTGAATACATAAAATTACAGTTCGGTCGCTCCGAATTCGGCCGTCTCACCATTTACACACGCGCCCAACACGCCATACAAACAAATGCGAGAGTGGAGTTCAAGTTCCACTCATTCTTAAACTCTGCACTAGATGCAGGGGACTGTTCACCTTCACGCCCCGGCCGCTTAATGTCCTTGGAAAGCGCTCGCCTATGAACGGGAGGCTGTGTGGGCCACAAATCCAGTCTGGACGCTTTACAGTAAATAGAAATGGTTTCACTCTGTGGGAAACAGTGCCGACGAAAGGTTGGGGGTTGGGGGGGAGGCTGGTAAAACTTACCAGAGCCTGGCTATCCGGAAGGGGGCCCGGGGCCCGACAATCTTGCACACGTTTTTACCTTTCTCGGTAGTATCATCACTTGTCGAATGTAAAATTGACCCTTTCAGAGCTAGCCCAAGTCACTCTGCAAGTACGTGTCAGTCTTTCCGACGTCGCGTAAATATTTTTAGCCTGTCCGCCCTTGCTGGGGGCGAAGGTGGTGCGGGGGGGGGGGGAAAAAATTTTTCGCCTGGGTCCGAACCCACTTTCGGCAGTCCTGGTCGCGAATCGATCCACGATTCCTTTATCGTCCAGCCCGTAGCCTAGTCAGTATACCGACTGAGCAATCGCTATATGTGTTATCATAGTTGTACTGTAACACTAATAAATCACCAACACAATGCACTATATTATGATAAAGTCATTTACTATTTATTTATACACCCCGACATGTTTCGGCGTTTATCAACACCATCTTCAGGGGGATGTCCGTGTACTTTTAAGAACCTCGTCACTTTGGATAGATGTCTGTAGATGATATTAAACTTTTAAAGCCTAGCGGTAACTTTACATACTACCAGGTTTAACATTAAAAAATTCTACGTGGTGCCCACATCGCGTTTATGTGTTTTGTACGGATCTCAGAACAAACAGCAACTTTTGCCTTATAAAACATTAAGAGACTGGTTTTTATAACCGAAGTGGAGAGTGTTTACAGCGCGGTACGCACTCAGTCCTTATATGAAACAGATAAGCTTCGTCTTTAAAAGGATAAATAATGAAATTGTTAAAATCGTATGTCACGTACATAACACTTCAACTAGTTTTCGGTTAAGAGATAAAATAACCATAAAATGATCACACATTGGCAGTGCTAAGGTTCGATCACTGTTACACGATTCACTCTTCACATTTTTCAATACATTGTGATGTAATTAGGCCGTTGTGCAGTCGTCTCGAGCTATGTAAATTCACACAGGCGGTGGGTGTATTGGTGTAAAGGTCTGTGCTATGTTCGTGGTGCGTTCTGCATGGTTCAGTTGACTGCGTATCGCGTGTTACTCTGTTATAGTGCATTGTGTTTGTGATTTATTAGTGTTATGTGAAAATGCACGGAGAAAACATAGTGAAAATAAATAGTTGCACTGTATTTGATACGCGAAATTAGGGAAGTGCAGGGGGAGGGGCGGGTAACCTCAAATATTTTTCTACCTAAAAACCAAAAATAGTGTTTTTTGGGCTACTGAGTTGAACAGGGGCAAATTAAAAAATATATATATATTTTTTTCAGAATGTTTGTATGGGTGGTGTAAAGACAGAAAAAATGGGGAAAAAAATGTTTTTTATGGGACGCAGAATAGCGACATCTCAGTTCCTAAGATGCATGGTCGATCCCCCTCCCCCCCCCCCCCGGCCGTCACAATCTTATTGGCCAAGTTAACGTCTATGCTGTATTTGACACAACTAGAAAACATTCCTTTATTACCGACACAAAACTAAACGTACATAATGGTAAGAGTACATCTATTGCCGTTGGTGTGGGGGATGCAAAACGCTGAGATTCGTTCTGATTCACCAAAAGCAGATAAAGTTTCAAACTAGTACGGCAGTTAGCAGAAAAAGCAGAACTAATAAAGCGGTGCCATGATGAAGTCTAATCACAAGACGGGATTGTATTCTTTTATGCCCTTCCGTGACAATAGGTAATACGGGGGGCGGGGGGTTGTGGGATACAGTGCCATCTGTCAATGTGTACACAGCGCAAATGGCAGAGGGCCGAGCACAGTGGATCGGTAGCTTCATTTTAAGGAACTGGAGGACATCGGGTGAGTGTAATTAGCCCGGCTGCTATACAAACTACGGGTTAACCTTTTAAAGCCTAGCGGTAACTTTACGTACCACCAGGTTTAACATTAAAAAATTCTACGTGGTGCCCACATTGCGTGTATGTGTTTTGTACGGATCTCAGAACAAACAGCAACTTTTGCCTTATAAAACATTAAGAGACTGGTTTTTATAACCGAAGTGGAGAGTGTTTACAGCGCGGTACGCACTGAGTCCTTATATGAAACAGATACGCTTCGTCTTTAAAGCGTTAATAGGGTAACACATACATATACAGGGAATCTCACACATCCCCTCCCAAATCATACGCAGAAAGTTGCTTGCTCATTTGGAGTGCAGCGTAGACAAAGCCAGCGGAACTGGAAGACATCACTCTCTTCGCAGCGCGGCCTGCCCTTAACTACCTACCTACCTACATACCTACCTACCTACCTACCTACCTACCTACCCACCCACCCACCCACCTACCTACCCACCCACCCAACCACCTACCCACCCACCCAACCACCTACCCACCTACCTACCCACCCACCCACCTAACCACCCACCCACCCCACCCACCCACCTACCTACCAACCTACCGACCTACCTACCTACCCACCTACCTACCTACCCACCTACCCACCAATCTACCTACCTACTACCTACCTACCTACCTACCTACCTACCTACCTACCTACCTACATACATACATACATACCAACCTACCTACCTACCTACCTAACCAACCAACTAACTAACTAACTAACTAACTAACTAACTAACTAACTAACTAACCAACTAACTAACTAACTAACTAACTAACTAACTAACTAACTAACTAACTAACCAACCAACCAACCAACCAACCAACTTCATGGAACAGAGGCCTTCTTGAAAACGTAACAGTTTCTGAGCTAGTCAACAAATTACCCGCATTTTATGGAACCCGGAGGTTCATTACCGCATTCACAAGAGCCCGCCACCTGTCTCTATCCTGAGCCAGCTCAATCCAGTCCATGTCCCAAACCACTTCTTGAAGATCCATCTTAATATTATCCTCCCATCTGCGCCTGGGTCTCCCAAGTGGTCGCCTTCCTTCGGGTCTCCCCACCAAAATCCGGTGTGCACCTCTCTTTCCCCCCATATGTGCTACATGCCCCGCCAATCTCATTGTTCTGCCTGCCCTTAATTTCACCAAAATTCAACACATCTAACTTCATACTGGATTGCAGGCCATGGTATTTCCAAAAGTATTCCCTTGAAATTAATTCAGGAATGGAAGCTTATTTGGCGGAACAATTTGTACGTCTCCACAAGTGTGAAAAGCCAAAGAGAAAGCGAAATTTCCCAACTTATGCACAATTAGTGTATGCTTCAAAACTCCACTGTTCAATTATGCATATTACCGTTACGAGAGAATAAACGCCCACCGGACCCCAATAAACACAGGACGTCTACGCACAACAGCTGCTGCTAACTACGTCAGCCGTACGGGTCCACACAAGAGCAGATTAGAACACAAATGCTGGAATAACATCCTTACGCCACGGTGCCTGGGTAGCTATGATCTGCCAGCAACAAACTGTTTCCTTACTATCCCGTACTGAAATGCAAGTATGAACAGCAAATTCCTTTACTACCCATGTAATTTGTAAAATTTACCACCCGCACAGCACAGTGAATCCAAGGTGTTGCTAATTACAGTATCATACGCCGTACAGACGTGAATATTGAGCTATTCCATTCTTTTTTTCCCCGTGTCTAAAGCAGCCAGATATGCAAGTCAGTCTACAGCTGACTCATTACAGAAAATGACACTCTAAACTGCGTAACAATGAGTTGTACACGCAAATCACTTCTGTTCGCAGCTCCAGCAGATTTACACGAACCTCGTCCCTTGACTGCCGATCCCAGTGGCTGCGCGGTCTAAGGCGTAGGTCTGCGGCCGAGCGCTTGCTGGGATCGTGGGTTCGAATCCCACCGGGGGCATTAATTTTTTTCTCTTGTACAGTGTTTGTGTTGTCAGGTAGAGGTCTCTGCGACGGGCCGATCCCTCGTCCAGAGGTGTCCTACCGACTGTGGTGTGTGCTGGAGTGTGATCAAACGAAACTACAAAAAAAAACCTCGACACCTGCTGTGAACAAGTAGCTAGAAGAGGGAAGAAGAAGAAGAAGAAGAAGAAGAAGAAGAAGAAGAAGAAGAAGAACGTTCCTTGATTGCTGTTTGACATTCCCGAGCCAAATTTGCACGGATTCTATAACAGATTGGAATATGATTGCTGTTCTCCACACTTTTTTATCACATTTGAGAGGCCTGGGGGGGGGGGAGTGAAAGAAAAACTCGATAAATCTACATGATGAAAAGTTTCATGCTCTGTACTCAACAGATATCACGATGATGATCGTATCAAACGGGATTAGATGGATGGATCCTCGGGCACATATGGGGGAGAAGGCAAATACGTAGAGGGTTTTGGCGGGAAAAATTAAGGAACGAGATCAATTGGAATATATAGGTGTAGATCTGAAAATAATATTAAAATGGATCTTGGGCAGAATGGGAGGGGTGTGGACTGGTTTGATGTGGCTCAGGATAGGGATAAATGGAGAGTTCTTGTGAGAGCGGTGATGAACAACTGGGTTTAGAAAACGGTGTGGAATTTTCTGGCTAGCTGAAAACTATCAGTGTTTTACGAACGACTCTTCTCCGTGGGGTTGGGGATCACATCTGTGAGCCTCCAGCAGGCCTACGTTATACAGACTGCACCATATGATTTCGATTCAAGTGTGGGTGTTCTTAACCTTTTAAAGCCTAGCGGTAACTTTACGTGCCACCAAGTTTAACATTAAAAAATTCTACGTGGTGCCCACATTGCGTTTATGTGTTTTGCACTGATCTCAGAACAAACAGCAACTTTTGCCTTATAAAACATTAAGAGACTGGTTTTTATAACCGAAGTGGAGAGTGTTTACAGCACGGTACGCACTGAGTCCTTATATAAAACAGATACCCTTCGTCTTTAAAGGGTTAAGTTGCACCACCACATCAACTCACCTCGAGTATATCAAGCCATCTGTTAATGGATAAGGAACAGTGTGTTTTAGTACCTACTTTAAATTTCTTTTGCGTGCCATCAAATCCTCGCTCAGCTGCCTACGTCAGCATTCGAAAAAGTTATGCCCACTGCCAACACTTTAAATTATTCTTAATAGTCCATAAATTACAGATGAAGATTTAGTTATTATTTTTGAGAAAGTAATTTTATGAAGCGAGTTATCTGATATACGCCTATTAATTAATTAGTTAATTAATTAATTTCGTAGTCTGACATACGACAGGTGCATAACCTCTTCCAAAAAGAAGCGATCTAGTGCTTTCCGCTTTCAATATCCCGTAACATCCTCTTTTCCTTAATGCCATCTAGTAACTGCTTACGTTTTCTTCCTCGTCTTCCCGCCAAGCCTATCCTTCCCATGCATTCCTTAAATAACGTGTTTTAGAAGGCAGTTCCTACGCAAGATGTGACCAATCCAGTTAGCCTTTCTTCTTTTTACTGTCTGTAGGATATTCCTCTCCTCCTTGACTCTGTGTAATACTTCTTCATTTCTCACACGATCGGTCAAACTGATCTTCTCCATCCTTCTCCAGCACCATATTTCAGAACCTCCCAAGTATTTCTGATCGACTTTCCGAAGTGTCCAAATTCATTCGAGTCCATCTGTGGATACGTGATGGGGAAAGTTCAGCGGAAGAAACTTCCAACGCCAGACACGTTAGCTGGGCTCAATGCAATCCCAGTTCGAAATTTCGCAGTAGACGTTTATCAGTGAGTCTAACTTCGAGCCGGAGACACGCGGCGGTGCAGCTCGTTGAGGCAATGCACTACACGCCGGAAGGTCGCGGGCTCGATTCCAGATGAGGTCATTGAAATTTTTCATTGACATAATCCTTCCGGTCGCACTATGGCCCTGGAGTCAACTCAGCCTCTAACAGAAATGAGTACCAGCAATATTTCCTGGTGGGGGGAGTAAAGGCAGGCGGTGCGTAGGGCTGACAACCTTACCACCTTCAAGTGCCGACTGCCTTTAAAATCTGGGAGCCGCAACCTCCTGGAACCCTCAGGGCCTGTCCAGACCTGTACAGGGATTGCTTTACCTAATTTCGACCTGATCTGCCCTTTCGTCCCTTAACGTGACCATAGTCAGAACTCAACTGTAATTAACGTACCGCAACGTCGGGGGCAAGTTCTGTACCTTTGGGCAGTTATGGTTAATTTCCGATCACGATTACAGGAATGTACTGCAAGCCGGGAAGACCAGTTAAGAGACGTAATTTTTACGAACTAAAAGGCGAATACTAAATGGCATTTTACTGCTGATACTCCGTAATTGTTCGTGTTTCTTATATTCAAACCAATGCACCAAAACAGCGATCTCAAACCAGTCACATTCGCTTGCAGTATCCTATACTCGTCATGTCAACTTAGCCGCATGTAACACAAAGAGTTTTAACCTTTTGAAGCCTACTGGTTACTTTGATGCACCAGCAGGTTTAATATTCAAGAACTGTAAATTCTGCCCACGCTGCATTTGTGTGCGTCGTACTCATATCAGAAAAAAGAGAGACTTTTGTCATTCATGACACAAACATAACGCCTACAATCTGTCCATATTTTGCACATTTTATATTTTTAACATATACTATATTGTTAGTTTTATTTATGTATTTATACTGTCACAAGAGTCCCTGATGATGATCCCAGGAGGGGATCGAAACATGTTGAACTGACCTGCAAGGACAGTAATTTATGAAACCTAAATAATAATAATAATAATAATAATAATAAGTGCGTATTTTCTGGTTGAGTATTGTGTGTTTGGTCAGTAACAATGCACGGAGTGAATATAAAATACAGGGTTTTATAACCGAGACCAAAGTGTTTACTGTGCGGTACGACCTGTCTCTTTAAATAAAACAGTTAACGCTTCGTCTTTAAAGGATTAACCCTTTAAAGACGAAATGCATCTGTTGTGTATAAGCACTCAGTGTGTACCGCGCTGTAAACACTCTCCACTTCGGTTATAAAAACCAGTCTCTTAATGTTTTATAAGGCAAAAGTTGCTGTTTGTTCTGAGATCCGTACAAAACACATAAACGCAATGTGGGCACCACGTAGAATTTTTTAATGTTAAACCCGGCGGTACGTAAAGTTACCGCTAGGCTTTAAAAGGTTAAACTATGCCTACTGTCGTGTATGCCATCCTTCAACAGAACCGCCAACGAATTCGACACCTTTAAAAACACATTCTAAGCTACTAAGGTTCAGCTTTAATTTGCACCAAGTGTACTCGTTTCGATTTTCATTATCATTACTTTGAGTGACGTACGTTTGTTTTGATATCTGACACAAATTAGAGGGGAAAGACTCCATATACAAGGGAGAGTGTTTTACATGGGGTCATCTCATTGTTAGGGTTCCATCTAGTACGGTTTGTATAGTATGAACACAAAGTACGAAGGAAGATGTGGAAATAAGTAAGGGGAATGAACCTGACGCGAAATCTAACCATTTACGGTCGAATGGCATACTAAAAACTTTGTTATGCAGTTTCTATTTGGAAGTGTGACACATGGCATAAGGACGATAATGCCAAACTGAAAGCAAACGTGTACTTATACTTAATATCATGCACATTCCGTGCAGCTGTATTGCATAATATACGTTTTGTATTATTACCAACCACTGCACAGTAATTCTATTTATTGCTACATGTTTCGGCTAACCATCGCAGCCATAATCAGTGGGTCACGTTTTACAGATGTGCGCAGCGTACAGTATGTCCGTGAATGGTAATACGTACATTCATTTGTGACTGACTGAATTATTAACGTACCTATCACCATTCATTAACATCATACATTAATATAATTGTATTTAGTTGGATATTAATAAAGAGCGAAATGATACACCGACAATGTTAAATAAATCAAACACGGTTACAACGACAACTGTTTATACATCTCGTGTACAGCGTCTGATATTCTGTGGTAACAATTAGCCTTTTAAAGCGTAGCGGTAACTCTACGTACCACCAGGTTTAACATTAAAAAATTCTACGTGGTGCCCACATTGCGTTTATGTGTTTTGTACGGATCTCAGAACAAACAGCAGCTTTTGCCTTATAAAACATTAAGAGACTGGTTTTTATAACCGAAGTGGGGAGTGTTTACAGTGCGGTACGCACTGAGTTCTTATATAAAACAGACACGCTTCGTCTTTAAAGTGTTAATTCCTCGCTGTTAAACATAACCATCACACTCCCCGGTTCTAACGACACTCGTTTATAACGACACAAAATTTTCAGTCCCTTTCCTGACGTTATAACCGAGTTCTAGTGTATTTATATCATAGTCTGTTTCAAGGTATCATTCCGGGATGTCTAAGAAAGACTAAGAAAACTTTCAATCAGGACAGCAAGCACAGTGGCGCAGACTCGAACTTGGTACCTTTCAAGTACAAACCAGATGCGTTAGTAACCGGCAAAACTGTTCGGTGAAAACACACGTACACTACAATGTGTAATACGGGTGTAAAAACTGAATCTCCTGCTTCCAATGTGGGTAGAAGCTATGATAAAATTTTGGTTATTACATTAGCAAATATGGCAGATATTTCAGTCATTAACTCCAACCACTACAATCAAATATCGAAATAAAACTTAAAACGTGCCATGAGCTATTCATTAAATAGAATTTCTGTTTTGTAACATTTGTATTTCAATTACGAATGATGCAGGGCAATTTTTGTATTCTCATTGCCTTTACGTGTGGTTTAAATCTGGTTTTAATGACCAATATTAATTGATTGCCTGAGGACATACAATGCACATGAAGAGAAGCAGTTTTCATTAGTGAGCACACTTACGTCAGTTAAAATATAAAATGATTATACGAGGTGCAAGTTCCACAAATTTCACATTTTATGGAGTACTGTTATGGCACAAAGTGGAAGCGTGGGTATTAATGCTTCGTACATATAATGGAGCAGAAATAACTTGACACTTGATTCTATAAGGTTTTGACGATGGTGTATGATACTGTGTGGTGCTGGAGGCTAGCTCTGTCTAAGGGGTCCAGCTGAGTAGTTGTTCTTCTCTTCTCCCCCTCCATTCACCTGAGGACGGAAGTAGAGCCAGCTTCCGAAACGTTGTGATTTTAATTTTTAATATTTTACTCTTCGTACAAAAGATAAAGTCCATAAAACCATCACCACACAATTTGACACTTGATGTTTAATGCCAAAGACCGCACACACGATAATTTCGTCTTCAGTACGTTAAAGGAGGAGGAAAATATTTCAAACGTTACAGATCACCAATTAATGTACATTCGAACCTGGTTATAATGACATCGGGTATGCGACATCTCGCCTATAGCGTCAGATATTCTGTGGTACCAATTAATTCCTCAATGTTAACAACAATATTATACTATTCGGTTATAACAACACTCGCTTATAACGACACAAAATATTCAGCCACTTTGATGACGTTATAACAGAGTTCGACATTAATTATATGTTTAGTAAAGTTCAAGTCACCCTTTAAAGACGAAGCGCATCTGTTTTATATAAGGACTCAGTGCGTACCGCGCTGTAAACACTCTCCACTTCGGTTATAAAAACCAATCTCTTAATGTTTTATAAGGCAAAAGTTGCTGTTTGTTCTGAGATCCGTACAAAACACATAAACGCAATGTGGGCACCACATAGAATTTTTTAATGTTAAACCTGGTGGTACGTAAAGTTACCACTAGGCTTTAAGAAGTTAATATACTGCTTGTAGTGTCAGGTGATTTCTGGGCCACATTATGTTATTATGTTTTGCCGTGAGTCCAGAGAATGGCTAGGCCTGCATTAACGTAAAGTAACATAATTTGTTGTGTTCCTACTAAAGCCTATGTCTTAAACTCAGTTTGTCAGCAAAACAAAGGCCAGAGAAAATTATATAAAAGAAGAGCTTCACAGTTTATATACTTCAGCAAATATTCTGGTTATTAAATAAGAGCGGGTGAATGTAGAAGTCACGTGATATGCATTGGATACACGAGAAATCCTCGTAAAATTTTAGTTACAGAATCTAAGTGGAACAGACAACATTGGAGGATAATATTTAAATGGACTAACACAATACGTTGTGCGATTTTGTCTGGCTTTAACCGGTTGAGGAAGGAATCCAAATAGAGTCGAACTCTGTTATAACGTCATGAAAGGGACTGAATACTTTGTGTCGTTATAAACGAGTGTTGTTATAACCGAGGAGTGTAATGTTATAGTTAACAGTCATGAATTAATTGATACCACAGAATATACGACGCTATAAATGAGTTGTCGTATAAACCGATAACGTTATAACCGAGTTCGACTGTATTTATTGGTTTGTGTAACATTTAAGGGCACCATTGTTACATCTAGAAGTGCGCTCTTGTGAACATGGGAAAATCTGCTGTCTAGTTGAACAACCACTGCCTTAGCAAGACTTTTTCTCCTACTCAGTTACTTATGCAGCAAATTCTGGCATTGATATTACCACTTTATCACGGGTGAATGTTTATTCCGGACACTCTGTAGACTTCTTCTTCTTCTTCTTCTTCTTCTTCTTCTTTCATTGACGCTACAGCCCACTGTGGGCTTTGGCCTGTCGAACAATATCCTTCCATCTTTTCCCATCTGTCACCAGGTCTCTCCATCTCCTCACTCCCAGCACTTTCTACTTCTTCTTTCCATCTTTTCCTGGGTCTTCCCCTTCGTCTCGTCCCTTCCAGTTCTTCGATGAAGATCTTTTTGGGCATCCTATCCTCTTCCATTCTCTCTAGGTGACACAACCAGCTAATCCTTTGCCCTTTTATCCATTTTACTATGTTTTCTCCCTTGTTCATCTCTTCTAGTTCTCGATTCGTCCGACTTTCCATTCTCCATTTTCATATTTAGGACCATATATTCTTCTAAATATTTTTCTTTCGAAGACTTGGAGGGCGTGTTCATCTTTTTTTGTTATTGTCCATGCTTCCGCTCCACATGACACTACAGGTCTGATTAGTGTCTTATATAATAGAATGTTATTACACCCTATAGACTACATATTAAAAATTACAATTTTACACGCAAACAAGCAGCAACGTGACAAATGTCCATACGTTTCATTACTCACGCTGTGTATTTAAAAGGACGCAGAGTGGTGGGTGCAGGTACTGCATACATTAACAGGAATGAAAGAGATTTTAATTAATTATGTCGTTAAGCCGCAGGTGATGTGTACAGCTTATTCACGTGTTCTGTGTGTGCTTGCACTGCCGTGTAGAGAGCATTACGCGAACCATGCACCCATACTGCACAGCAAGTCCATAAAAATGGTGTACAAAACCATGGAACTTCATCTCTCCACAGACCAACTCTCTGTTATCGAACATAAGGCAACGAGAAATGAACACACTGCAAACGCCATCCTTACAGATCAACACATCTCACTGGAATTCGTGTTAACCTTTTAAAGCCTAGCGGTAACTTTACGTACCACCAGGTTTAACATTAAAAAATTCTACGTGGTGCCCACGTTGCGTTTATGTGTTTTGTACGGATCTCAGAACAAACAGCAACTTTTGCCTTATAAAACATTAAGAGATTGGTTTTTATAACCGAAGTGGAGAGTGTTTACAGCGCGGTACGGACTCAGTCCTTATATAAAACAGATACGCTTCGTCTTTAAAGGGTTAAAGGGTTAATTGCCAGCAAATTTCTAACATAGACTTTTAATATGTATTTCTAACATGTATTTCTTTCAGTCAAAACAACATTTAAATTGCGCTACGGCAGACCAGGTAACTAGTTACCTGGTGTACAGAGAACATACGAAATAAACAGCAGCGAACGTTAAACAGATACTTCACAAAAATGGTAAGTAAATAACAACACCCAAACATGTATACACTCCAGTAACGCCAGATGTAAATGTAATCCGACAAGTAAACATCCAAAGTCAACAAAAAATCATTTAACCAATGTTTGTTGGAATCAAGAGAAATCACGCTCGCCCAAAATACATCAACAGGCAAATGAATATCTAAGTAAATCAGAACCATTCAACACAATTTTAACAGTTTTAAGAATTTTAAGAAAAGCAAAGGAAAATACAATAACGAACAAATATATATGAGAAATACAAAACATAGACACCTCAATGCTACGACATATAGACACCTCAATGCTACGACAACCCTGTAGAAGTTTGTACAAATTTGTGAGATTTCACAAATTCAAAACATGTATATCCATATTTAATTTCGTTTTAAGTAAGGTATTTTAATTCCTGATGATGGACATTACAGACCGAAACAATCAGGGTTTGATTTCTTCAGGTCATCTTCAGGGAGTCTACATGGCCACCTGTATTCTTGCACATTGCAGGTCATCTTCAGGGAGTCTACATGGCCACCTGTATTCTTGGACATTGCAGGTCATCTTCAGGGAGTCTACATGGCCACCTGTATTCTTGGACATTGCAGACGATGATCCAGGTGACCTTCCTACTGTATAATGAAACTGTCTGCCCCTTCAATTGTCATTTGTTTGTCCGATTTCTTATTTTTTGTAAATTTTTTTGTTAGTATAAATATATATTTTATCTTGGTCAAAACAGATTGTCTGAATCCGCCCTCCATATTTTAACAATGTGTCTTTGGGAAAATTGTCTCAACTTACGTCATCTGTCTCGGAACAGACGACGACGTAACTTCGCGGCGGGGGGCGGAGGGGGGTGGGTTGACTGTATATATCATATGTACACTTCTCCCTATGGTGTTCTGACTCCTTGAAAATGGTTCTTTGAGAAAAGAAATATGTTGCAATTTATGGTAGGATATATAATACAAATCAGTAGGAATTTTGCTTACATGGTTTTTTTATTTTTGGTTCATTAATTAAATGTTTGGTGTTAACCTTTTAAAGCCTAGCGGTAACTTTACATACCACATAATACAAAACATATAAACGCAATGTGGGCATCACGTAGAATTTTTTAATGTTAAACCTGGGAGTATGTAAATTTACCGCTAGGCTTTAAAAGGTTAATTATGTCATAAAATTACACACAGCCCCAACAACTACGAATGAAAGACGGTTGTGCATATAAATTAGGCACCCGAAAATTTCATACGTATTAATAAGAATGACAAAAGGAGGCAGTTTATGCTGTGACCGGCAACCTTTCTGACATTTCAGTGGCAGGTTACGGACGTTACGTTTAGCAAGCATGTCTGAATGTCACATCCAAAACAACACAGAGCAACTAATTATTCTGATACGCAAACTGCACATAACTGTTAAAATTTTAACAGTTTGAACACTCAAATTAATCTAAATTATACACAAATATTTATTTCGTACCCCACAGAAAACAATGTGTTTCAGTTACAAAGATCCATACGTAAATCGTAAATAAGGAAACAACAACATTCTATTCTGAGAATAAAGCAAAACAAAGACACTGTGTGGGCAAATTTGAGGGGTTTCAGTGTTAAAAACCTTGCGGGGAAATACAATACCCACTAGGCTTTGAGGGGTTAAAGCAACATATCCCAGCTGGGACAGCCTACTGCAGTACCAACATACAACCCACGTACATCACATTAATGCTGCTGCTGTTAGGACTGTGTTCGCTGTGCATTGTGGGAACAATGATGCTGATTAACCTTTTAAAGCCTAGCGGTAACTTTACGTACCACCAGGTTTAACATTAAAAAATTCTACGTGGCACCCACATTGCATTTATGTGTTTTGTACGGATCTCAGAACAAACAGCAACTTTTGCCTTATAAAACATTAAGAGACTGGTTTTTATAACCGAAGTGGAGAGTGTTTACAGTGCGGTATGCACTGAGTCCTTATATAAAACAGATACGCTTCGTCTTTAGAGGGTTAATACGAAGCTTTGTGGGCCCCGGAGGTCTGGACGTTTCCAGGAGAAATGTATTTCTTGTCCATGCTGGGATTCGAAGCCCGGATCATGCAGCCCGTAGCCTATCCACTTTTCTAGCTATATCGGCTGCAACCCTCACAAAAAATTTCAAAATAAAAATATTTATGAGTTCGTAATCGGCATGGATACTCAGTCGGTATAGAGACTCGCTACAGGTTGGACGGTCCGGGAATCGAATCCTGGAGAAAGCGAGATATTCCGCTCCCGTCCAGACCGGCCCTGGGTCCCACCTAGCCCGCTGTAAAATGGGTAGCGGGCTATTCCTGGCGTTAATACGGCCGGGACTTGGCGTTAACCACCCATCTCCTTCTAGCACCGAAGTTAAAGAAAAAGCTGTTACACATCTACCCCCCCCCCCCCGTGTCTTCATGGTAGGGTGAACTTCATGATTTCATAACTCTTAAACTTTAAAACAATAAAACACAGAGCAAAAATACCTACAAAGTCAATTCTCTCTTAATTTTCTTTACTTACGAATTGTAACACTTGAAACTACACGAAGTGGGTCCAATTTGCACAACAGTTCATTTTCTGCACAGCGCATTTACCCTTTCGTCACTCATACACACAGCGTAAACGGCGTGACAATGGAAATGCCGTCCTGCTAGTTAACAGTCCATGACTAACATCACCAGCACTCACAATGACTTCGTCCACAGTCACCACTATTCAAAACAAACACTACGTTTCGAAAGCTACCTACTTCCGTCCAAAGGCAAACCCACTAATCTCACGCAAGGATTGACCGAAATATAATAGACATGTCAGCAAAAACCACACGCGAGACACAGCATGCAAACCATCTAAAAGCTTAAAATTCGACAGGAAAACCTTAATAAATTTAGCAATAAAAATAAAGTAAAAAATATATAAAATATTCCTGTAAGTCATCTATACCACTGCTAACAAAATATAAAAACAATCAATAAGAACTAAAACAGTCAAGTGCATAAAAACCAACACCATCTGTTGGTACAACTAAGAAACAACACAAAGATATCTTAGGGTTTGCGAATATTGAATTTCACATGTTTTAGATGTAGTGCTTATTTTTTAAATCACAATGTGTTCCCCTCTTAAAGGGGAACACATTCTGATACGGGGAAATGTCCAACTGCCTCGGCATTCCGCCATAAGCAGCCTTTACTAAATGCGTGTCTTCGTCCTTTTGCTGTTTCCCTCATCTGGTTCTTTCCCGATACGTAAATAATTCCGTCAGCGAGTTCTGACAAGGCCTTCAGACTGTTTGGACAGGGGTAAACCCATCTGGTGGCATCCAACACCTCCAGCACCACACACAGCTACACTACACTCCGGATTCAAATCCCCGACGTCAGTTTGCTGGTGGCCCACGCGTCTAACCGCACGCTCTGTGCACGTCAATACAGTTTTAATAGGAGCCGATGTTGCTCCTCCTTACGCACGTGTGAGACGTTGTGTCTTCAAGACACGTGCACCGCTCTCTTGCAATACGAAGAGTTAAAGGTTTACATACAGTCGAACTCTGTCATGACGTTATTAAGGGGGCTGAATATTTTGTGTCCTTATAAACGAGTGTTCTAAACGAGGAGTGGAATGTTATGGTTAACAGTGAGGAATTAACCTTTTAAAGCCTAGCGCTAACTTTACGTACCACCAGGTTTAACATTAAAAAATTCTACGTGGTGCCCACATTGGGTTTATGTGTTTTGTACGGATCGCAGAACAAACAGCAACTTTTGCCTTACAAAACATTAAGAGACTGGCTTTTATAACCGAAGTGGAGAGTGTTTACAGCGCGGTACGTACTGAGTCCTTATATAAAAGAGATAAGCTTCTTCTTTAAAGGGTTAATTGGTAGCACGGAATATCTGACGTTATAGGCGAGGTGTCGCCTTAACCGAAGTCGTTATAACCGGGTTCGATCTATATTTATACACTACATATATGTGTGTGTGTGTGTGTGTGTGTGTACATACATAACTTATAAGGATACCACTGACGAGGAGACAACAGTACTTTGTCTTAGCACTCTTTAAAATCAGATGACCAGAGTGACGTCCTTTGCTATGAATAGCCCACTTTCACACAAGCACGCATTTTCGACATGTCCAACAGAAACTTGCTGGCGCATCCGAGCCATGAAGCACCAACATACAAGACGAAACAACTGAAACTGCTATTGGACCACTAGTTCTGAACTACAGCGCTGTTTTGTAGTAGTAGTAGTAGTAGTAGTAGTAGTAGTAGTAGTAGTAGTAGAAGAAGAAGAAGAAGAAGAAGAAGAAGAAGAAGAAGGAGGAGGAGGAGGAGGAGGAAGAGGAGGAGGAAAAAGGAAAAAGGAGTCAGTGCAATACCATTCTTCTTTTCCACCTGAATGAAAAATTCTGGATGCGCGCTTGGGCGGGATGAATGGTGAATAATGGATTGGGTAGAATTTGCAAAAAATTGGAAGACGCCTAATTTGAGGTATTACCCCGACATATCAGAAGTGACTGAGGAAAACAATGAAAGAATAATGATAAGCGAATACATGTCAGAAGTGTTACAGCTCAAACCCAAGTATTTGGTGGATAAAACGTGAAGTTTTGCCTTCACATACCATGAAGGCATACAGGGGCTCAGAGGTATAGCTCCACTTATTCTTAACCTCGGCACTAGATGAAGGTGAGTGGTCAACCTCAATCCCCAGACGCTTTACCCCGGTGAAACATCCCCCGGCACGCACTCAGTAGCAAGTGGGTGGGCCCCAGGAGCCTGTTAGGATGTTTTCGAAAATACGAAAATCTGGTCCCTCGGCGGGGATTCGAACCCCGTATCTTGCAGCCTACAGCGTAGACTACGATAAGACATGGCGTGTCACGTGGTACTTGTGTTGATTAATTCTGCGGATCTGGCGAGAAGTTCAACAGGTGTTCCACGCACTGCAACGCCGCGAGCAGGGCAGGTATGTCTTAAACGAGCCAGATCAGGTGACGGTGTTGGCTTAATGGAAAAATATCAGTTCAAGAAAGATGTGTTCAGGCAACTTCACGCGTTACACCGCGTTATTTATGCGGCGAGTTAGGCATACACTTCAAAAGGCGCATTTTCCTGTTACATATACGCCCGCACCGTCGTTATTTGTTTACATAAATAATGCATAACGTAATTACGTACCATCTTGTCAAACGAACATTCTACATTACTTATGCAGTTCTAAGAAAATGGTAAATAACTTTTTTTCCAATGGCGCAACAGCCCCCAGTGGGCCAGGGCCTCCTCATTGTCGAGGCTTCACGATCATACTCAGACACACCACATTTGGTAGGACTCCTCTTGACGAGTGATCAGCCCGACGCAGAGACCTCTATCTGACAACACACAACACTCACAAGAGACAGATATCCATGTCCCCCCACTGGGTTCGAACCCACACTCCCAGCAAGCGAGCGGCCGCAGACCCACGCCTTAAACCGCGCGGCCACTGGGATCGGCTAGAAATAAAAAATACTGAACAAAACTGTTGAGTGATTATCGAGTAATATCTAAACATGCTAATAAAATGCTAATAAGTTCCAGTACAGTGTCGTGGTTCATTTACAGAAGGCAAAAAAAGGTTGGAAACCTTGGGTTTAAAGTGTGGCACTTTTCACTAAGTGTCACATGGAATTAACATGTCTTCAGAAGCTTGTACCCGTCCACTCACACTCTGCATAAATCTTGTCTGGCTTGTATAGCGGAACGTGTGGGAAGGTGTTGTGAAATTGTATAGGAGTACTACACAGGGCAGCTTGCGAGTCTGCTCTCCGCATATGATGCGTGTGGTATGCAATCCGGGCGCTGGTCGAGTGTTACTGACTTACCTCCAAATGATGAAAACACACACAGATATTTGTCCACGTCACAAATTAAATTTATTTCACTTTCATTTGTCGTAGGTTTTAATTATGTGGGTGCTATAAACGCCGGTCAGTTTATGCGAAAATGCGAGTGAATTAAAGGGTTGGTTCGTCACAGTTACAATACCCAATAAACAAACAAACAAACAAACAACAAGGAGAAGAGTCCAAAAATTCGCACCATTTTATGGAACCCAAGCGTTTATTACAGTGTTCACACAAGATCGCCACTTGTCCCTATCCTGAGCCAGATCATTCCAATCCACGCCCCTGCCTATTTCTTGAAGATCCATTTTAATATTACCTTCCCATCTACGACTGGGTCTTTCAAGTGGAACTCTTTCCCTCAGGTTTCCCCACCATAATCCTGCACGCACTTCTCTCCCCTGTACGTACCACACGCACTATCCACCCCATTCTTTAACCTTTTAAAGCCTAGCGGTAACTTTACGTACCACCAGGTTTAACATAAAAAAATTCTACGTGGTGCCCACATTGTGTTCATGCGTTTTGCATGGATCTCTGAATAAACAGCGATTACTTTCCTATACAGCATTAACAGATTGGTTTTTATAACCGAGATGGAGAGTGTTTACTGCGCGGTATGCACTGCGTCCCTATATATAAGATATGCTTCGTCTTTAAACGGTTAATTCAACGTCTGAATAGTTGATGCGGAACAGAAGTTATGAAGCTCCTCACTACGTAGTCTTCTCTACTCCCCTGTTACCTTGTCCCTCTTAGGCCGAAATATCTTCCTCAGCACTCTATTCTCAAACACCCTCAGCCTCAATATGACAGACCAAGATTTACACCCATATAAAAAAAGCGCGCAAATTTAGAGCCACAATTACAATACCACTGAATGTACATGCAGATAGATACAGTCGACTTCGGGTATAGCGTCATGTAAGGGGCTTAATATTTCGTGTCGTTATAAAGCCGTGTTTTATAGCCGAGATGTATAATGTTATGGTTAAACGGAAGGAATTAATTGGTACCACAGGATATGTGATTCTACAAGGTGTCGTATAAACCAATGTCGTTGTAACCGAGTTCTACTGTACATGCATTTTAGCCATTTAAGTCCAAATTATGGATTTAGCTAGAAACGAAGGTAGTATTCAAATTCAGAAGTGCTGGAGCAGTACAGTAATTCAGTTCAATGCAGCTGGGTTTTGGCCCACTGAAACACTAAAAACAGAATCCTTGCGTCCCTCAAAAATGCCATATTAAATATCTAAGATTTTTCTAAAATTTCAAAATCACGCAAGCTGCCGCATTTGCTATAATTTGGAATCCTTTGGGAGCCGCAAATGCCATATTAAATATCTAAGATTTTTCTAAAATTTCAAAATCATGTAAGCTGCCGCATTTGCTATAATTTCGAATCCTCTGGGAGCCGCAAATGCCATATTAAATATCTAAGATTTTTCTAAAATTTCAAAATCATGTAAGCTGCCGCATTTGCTATAATTTCGAATCTTTTGGGAGCCGCACAAAATCGCGAGATTGCTAGCATGAGTCATAGCCACGAAAGGAAACACACCGCGTTGACTACAATTTCGAACCATTTGCTGCCCCACAAAATCGCGAGCTTGCAAGCATGAATTCTACAGACGAAAAGCGACACACGGCATTGTATACTCCTTCACGTCGTTTTAGCATCTGGTGGCCGTTAGGCTAGTTCTGTTTACACCAAAACTGGGTAGAGGCAATAAAACATGGCGTCAAGACGTCGGCTGATACTTCGCACAAACAGCTTTGGCAAAAGTTTTCCGAAATGCTTCGCGACGCTTCACTGTTACATGTCAGCGTAAAGCTATCCCAGTACATTGTATGAAGCCACCGTTGGGGGATAGATCGTAGCTGTACTCATTCTTAGCCTCGGCGCTAGATAGAGGGGAGAGGCGAAATTGACGACCCGGCCTTTTTAACCCCCCGGGAAATAACCAGTACTTACTGAACAGCTTACAAAACTAACGAAATCCCTATACAGGCCTGGACAGACGCCCCCCCCCCCGGGTCCCAGGACGTTAAAGCTCCCAGATTTCCAGCCAGTCGGCAAATGAAGTTGGTAAAGTTGTCAGCCCTACGTCCCCCCAGGCAATATGGCTGGTACTCACTTCTGTTAGAGGTTGAGTCTACCCCAGGGCCATAGTGCGGCCGGAAGGATTAAGTCAATGAAAAACCTCAATGACACCATCGGGAATCGAACCCGCGACCTCCCGGCTTACAGCGCAGTGCCTCAACCAGCTGCGCCACCGCGTGCCCCCTCACGTGCAGCCCTGGAAGTGTCTAAAACCACCCAGTACCTTACCATCAATGACCGACACCTACACACATCCACCTATATACTCTCTTGGGGGGGGGGGGGGCCCGGGTTGGGTTATTCGGTACATTAACAAGGGTAAGGGTCGGACATACGGGGTTCGAATCCTGGCGGCGGCAAGAGATTCTTCGCTTCTTCAGATCATCCAGACCGGCCGTGGGACCCACCCAGCCTCCTGTACAATGGGTCCCGGTGTTCCTGGGGATAGTCACGCGACCGGGGCGTGATGTTGACCGCTCACCTCCCACTAGTTCAGAGGTTAAGAATGAGTGGAACTATACCACTATTCCCCCTACATGCCTTCCTGGCGCAGGCAGGGGTATATCTACATTTTTTTTAGCGTCTCTTGTGTTTTTGCGCAAAGGGTCCAGGATTGTACGTTTAGCTTGTAATTGTCGCACAGCAACGGGAAGTTTAAACATTTCCGATAGGCAGTAAGTTAAGCAATCAATCCTACATTTTCCTGGAACTTGTTCTGGTGTGTTTTTTAAGCTCGTTGTGTGTTTCGATTATTCACGTCGGTTCCTTTTCCGATCCGTGCAGACCGTTGGCTCAGCGGGCCCTACCCTGGCGGTTTGCTGTCCACGCAACTGTAACAGCTAATCGCTACGACGCAAACACGAGCGACATTACAATCGGTCAATCGGAAGCGGCCGGCCCACTCCGGGTGCTCTTGGCTGTAATCCCGGACAACAGAGGTACATCCTACCGACTGTCTGAACGGCTGACTGGCTCTCTGACTGAATGACTGTCTGTCTGAACGCCTGACTGAATTATTGAATGACTGGCTAATTGAGTGATCGATTGATTGATTGATTGAACGAATGAGTGAATAAATGCCTCAGTGACTAACAGAATAAGTGCCTAACTGACCGATTGAATAACTGACTGACTGAATGATTGACGGCATGACTGACTGACCGACCGTCTGAACGGCCGACTCTCTGACTGGTTTACTGTCTGTCTGAACGGCTGACTGACTGATTGACTTTCTCTGTCTGACTGACTGATAGAATGACAGACTGACTGACTGACTGACTGAACGACCAGCTGCTTCCTATGAGAGATAAAAACTTCTAAGGATGTGAATCGATAAAGAGTGTTAAGATTTTGTACACTGGTGTCTAATAAGGCACCGTCTGGTATATAAATGCACACGTTTCGGCAGTACCTGGTGTATCATTCTTTTGGGTACTTTACGCAAAAGCCCTGCTTATATACCAGTCTATATTGCGCTAGACCAGGCCTGCTCAACCTTTCATGTGGTGCGGCCAACTTCGGCACATCCAGGCTAGGGTGCCGCTGTTTTCAGCATATTTTTACCAGCTGAATTAGTAATATAATGCGCGTCTCCATGAACGAACAGCTCTGAAGCTTTCAGAACAGCTTCGCCTTTCTAACTCAGCTTTGCCAGCGAAAGGGTTAAAAAGACATTTTATCATTTAAAATATCTCCGCGGGCAGTGTAACACTGTATCGTGGGCTACAGGCACACCCAAAATTTCTCTTTTTTTTTTGCGAGGGGGGAGCGTTGACCCCGACGCTATATATAATTTTTGTTTCACATTAAAAACTATATTATGAAAATCATATCCAAATATACAAGCCGGTATCTAGAGAGGTTACAGCGGAAAATTAAAAGTAAATGATAAAGAAAAAATATTTAAATATTCTTAAGTTTTTACTATATCTTTCAATATTCCAATTTAGTAGTCACCGGACGATATCTGTGGTTGATTTAGGCTGAGGCGTAAAACACGTAAAAACTTTGATATCACTGTGTTTACAAAGTTTGTTTTCTAAAATTCGCATTTGGGGGCTGCCGGGCTGCAGCCCCCCTCCCGGGTAGGCTACCCTCAATTCTAAGTACTCACTCTCTTCTGTAACGCGATATTAACCTTTTAAAGCCTAGAAGTAACTTTACGTACGACCAGGTTTATGTGTTTTGTACGGATCTCAGAATAAACAGCAACTTTTGCTTTATAAAACATTAAGAGATTGGTTTTTATGACCGAAGTGGAGAGTGTTTACAGCGCGGTACGCACTCAGTACTTATATAAAGCAGATATGCTTCGTCTTTAAAGGGTTAAACATTTTCTGCGTTCGGTAAAGAATTTACACGCCCGCGAAAATTTTAAGATCTGAAGCCTTCACCGGTGCACTGCACTGTATTGTTATCGTTCGTCTTAGCTTGAAGCGCAGGGAATCAAATTCCAGCAAGGTGGTGTCTGCGGTGTTAATAACATTGCCTTCCTCCCACCATCGTCTTGCGGACAGAAGGAAACTTACTTGCTGACAGTTTCCGATACTGTTTCAAGTTCCGGCCGCCTGTAAGTAAGGCTGTATTCCGAACATGGACACCGTATGCAGTCGCGGTTTGGTTTTCTGGTAACAACCGTGCCTTCATGTTACAGGCTTTGTCAGAACGTTACGCCCGTTGCTGACCTCTATGTTCTTTCTTGGTTTGTTCAACGTCGATTTCTAAACTACCCAGGTTATATAGCATGCTAATCGATTCGAACCCGGTTATAACGACATCGGTTTACGCGATACCTCGTCTATAGCGTCACATATTCTGTGGCACCAATTAATTCCTCACTGTTAACCATAATATTACACTCCTCGGTTATAACAACACTCGTTTATAACAACACTCGTTTATAACGACACAAAATATTCAGTCTTCTTCATGATGTTATAACCGAGTTCGACTTATAAGAATGTTATTTTATCTGACAACAATCGTTAGTTACTTCCAGTCGACTCCCGTACCATTTAAAACACAGCTCAATCACCGGGCTTGTTCCCACGCTACATAACATGGCTCAACAGTTCTTTATAAGTCATATGGCCCCTGCAGTTGTTATGCGGATTCCACTGGAGAAACGCGTGTTCCTGTATAATACAGATGCCAAATGCTGTTCCTAGCAGGACAACAGTTTACAAATAGATGAACATTTCTTGAGCAAAAAGTTCCACTCTAGAGAGTAAGAGAACCCGCAGAAAACACACGCTGAGAAAAATCTAGACGAAATTTGTGCTAGATGAAAGAAAGTTCCATGTGAACTTTTGTCTAACTTACACAGCAAACGGGGAGTGTATACATCATCAGCAGAAACACAGAATGACTACTGCATTTGAATTCATATTAACCCTTTAAAGACGAAGCATATCTGTTTTATATAAGGACTCAGTGCCTACCGCGCTGTAAACACTCTCCACTTCGGTTATAAAAACCAGTCTCTTAATGTTTTATAAGGCAAAAGTTGCTGTTTGTTCTGAGATCCGTACAAAACACATAAACGCAATGTGGGCACCATGTAGAATTTTTTAATGTTAAACCTGGTCGTACGTAAAGTTACCACTAGGCTTTAAAAGGTTAAGACAACTGCGATTCCCAAACTGCATGGTACACATCGTGATGCACGAATGAATTTTTTGAACTGGTACCTTCATGGGGTCCATGACGGTAAATATACCCCACACCCTGTTCCTATCCAATTCTCCATGCTTTAAGAAAGAGTTTTGCTTTTAACAAGGTTCACACGCTTCGCCCGTTTGTCCTTCTGGTAAGAGCAACATGTAGATGAAAATCTGTAGGGAGCATTGGAGGAATGATACTGACAAGGGAAAATCCAAGTACTCGAAAACAACCCTTCCCAGTGCCACTTTGCCCACCACAAATCTGACACAGACTGACCACCAATCGAGTCCGGGCCTCTGCGGTCAAAGGCGGTCGAATAACCGCCTCAGCCACGGCACGGTCTCAGCAAAGTGTACCGGCGTTATATAACATTTCAACTCGTACCGCGCAGTAAGCACATTCCCTCTCGTTTATAAAAGCCAATCACTTAACGCCACGTAAGGAAATAACCGCTGTTTGCTCTAAGATCCATACAAAACACATAAATGCACTGTATGGGCAGAACGTAGAGTTTTTAGAATATTAACCCTTTAATGACGAAGCGTGGCTGTTTTATATAAGGACTCAGTGCGTACCGCGCTGTAAACACTCTCCACTTCGGTTATATAAACCAGTCTCTTAATGTTTTATAAGGCAAAAATTGCTGTTTGTGCTGAGATCCGTACAAAACACATAAACGCAATGTGGGCACCACGTAGAATTTTTTAACCCTTTAAAGAAGAGGCGTATCTGTTTTATATAAGGACTCAGTGCGTACCGCGCTGTAAACACTCTCCACTTCGGTTATAAAAACCAATCTCTTAATGTTTTATAAGGCAAAAGTTGCTGTTTGTTCTGAGATCCGTACAAAACACATAAACGCAATGTGGGCACCACGTAGAATTTTTTAATGTTAAACCTGGTCGTATGTAAAGTTACCGCTAGGCTTTAAAAGGTTAAACCTGGTGGTAAATACAAGGAGCACAAGACTTTAAAGGGTTACTCAGTAACAGCTGATCCCACTGCATCCAAGCGGCGTGAGGGACGTACTGCCCGTTTACAAGTCGCATACAAACCGTTCGTTCCCATGGGCTCTGCGTGGAATTACTTACTGATCTTCATCCTGTTGAATGGAATGGAGGGGGGGGGGGATTCGCAGATGTTGTATGACTTCATGATTGTTTAAAGACGATTGTAATGGTAGTTGTTGTTTGCTAAATACATCATTGTTTACAATCAAAGCTTTCGGTAAACTGTACTGGTGGGCAAAAACGGGGCACAGACACACTGAACATGCAGACAGCAACAATCAAGCAGGATTTTCATGAAACCAAATACACTCTACTCGAATAATTAACAGAATGGAAACGGCCACACTTTGTCAGCAGATTAATCTCAGCCGATCACGGTGGCTACGTCGTCTAAAGCGTCGGTCTACGGCCCCTCGCTTGCTGGGATTGCCGGTTCGAATCCCGCCGGGGGCATGGATGTTTGTCTCTTGTGAATTTTATGTGTTGTCAGGTACAGGTGGTTGCAAGTGGCTGATCCCTTCTCCAGAGGCATCCTACAGTGTGTGTGTGTGTGTGTGTGTGTGTGTGTGTGTGTGTGTGTCATCGACTGTGATCAATTGCAAAAACAGCCCGTACGCTTACGTGTACACTCAGTAGGTAGTCAGAGGTCAAGATTAAAAAGAAAAAGACAACCAGTTCGATAAATTAATGTTCATGCACTGTGTTTAGCTGAAAAACCACACATATCCAATAACAGAAAGCAGTCAGACCTAACCTTAAAAAACTTCTAATGTGGTTGTGTTTATAACGACATAAAAAAGATATGTCACGTGAACATGTATCCATATTATGGTCTGTTAGTACGCAAGTTACATCTTCCTAACTAGAGTAGATATTATGTTATAAAGTAAAAAACTGATGTGCATTGCGCGAGATCGCCATGTTGTTACTTTTCATACAACACAAAGTACATTTTTCAACGAACGAAGGCGACGAAAATTGAATGGTATCCACGTTAGATTCACTGACAATAGAGACGTAAACATGACAACAGTGGGGCTCGTTGGTTTAAATTTGGTTCCATGAAATAATTCGATGTAATTCGATTCGATTCGATTAGTTCAAAACCTATGATTACGAAGAAACACAAAAACACTTCAGACATAGTGCTGCACTCACATGTTCGCCATAAAGCATGAAATATCAGTAAATTATCAACCGTAAAGTCATGCAGAAGTACGATTGAGCGTGCAATACCAAGACATACGCAGTACCAACCTTTAGACTGCAGTGACTTACTTTCTGTGCTGACACAGAGGATTCTATGTCCGTGCATCAAATCGCTGCTTACCTAAAAAATGAAAAAAATTCACTAGCAGTGTTTCTGTATTTTTAATCATTAACATTATTATATTATTATTATTGTTGATAACTACTTCGGAGATCCAGGCGTAGATGGGAGGATAATATTAAAATGGATCTTCAAGAAGGGGGATGGGGCGGCATGGACTAGATTGAGCTGGCTCAGGATAGGGACAGGTGAGGGGGTCTTGTGAATGCGGTAATGAACCTCCGGGTTCCATAAAAATCGGGAAATTTCTTGACTAGCTGAGAAACTGTTAGCTTCTCAAGAAGGCCTCTGTTCCATGGAGTTAGTTAGTTAGTCAATCAGTTAGTTAGTTAGTTAGTTAGTTAGTTAGTTAGCTGGTTAGCTAGCTGTTATTATTGGTAACTATTTAGAAATCGATTCATCTTAAGTAAGCTAGCTGCTATTTCTCCCTCAAAATTTCGAAAGTCTGTGAATGATTTTTTCATATGTTTCATACCGTGCACTCTCGCTGCTTAATTCACACAACACCCAGTCCAACAAACACGCAACTCTATGATGTTCAGATATTCTGTGTACTAATATCTTATAAATCAGCCCAATATGTTTCACTGCTTAACAACATATTGGTCCGGAAATTATCTTGTATCTCAAATGAACTTCCTGTTTTCAAACCGGTCTGGCAAGGGGTGGGGGGGGGGGGGGGTGGTGCTACTAAGATTATACGACAGAACATCGTCATCAAATCTGGATCCAGAAACAAGATACCATCTACGGATTTTCTCAGGCACTCTAAGCGAAAGGTGGAGTAATACCTTAAATTATGCCACCTGCTACGCAGCTTTTCGCAGTTTATTATTCACTGACTGTACACACGTTTAACCATTTAAAGACGAAGCGTATCTGTTTTATATAAGGACTGAGAGCGTACCGCGCCGTAAACACTCTCCACTTCGGTTATAAAAACCAGTCTCTTAATGTTTTATAAGGCAAAAGTTGCTGTTTGTTCTGAGATCCGTACAAAACACTTAACGCAATGGGGGCACCACGTAGAACTTTTTAATGTTAAACCTGGTGGTACGTAAAGTTACCGCTAGGCTTTCTGAAAATGTAGTTAAATAAGAACTCAATAAAGTAATCAATCGGCCCATGTCAAAACAGTTTGCCACCACTCGTCTTCTGTTTCCTAAATTATTTTTACATGAGCCGACTGATTACTACTACTGCTCCTAGTAGTAGTAGTAGTAGTAGTAGTAGTAGTAGTAGCAACAGCAGAAGCTACAAAATAAAATTAATCGCGGTCCACGTACCGCAAGTGCTCAGTACGTTCATTTCACGCTACGTTCCTTCTAGTATCTAAACCTATTCGCCTTGAGTTCAAGACCTGTTCAAATTCAGTCCTAATTACTTCAAAATGCCTTATGAAGACATAATTACACGCAGAAATAAGGCCAATACCGATGCCACTGGCCGCGCCGTCTAAGGTGTGGGTCTGCTGCTGTTCGCTAGGTGGGACCGCGGGTTCGAATGCCTCAGGGCGAATGATTGTTTGTGTCTTGTGAGTGTTGTGTGTTGTCAGGTAGAGGTCTCTGCGTCGGGCTGATCACTCGTCCAGAGGAGTCCTAATAAGTGTGATGTGTGTCTGAGTGTGATCAGGTGCAACAATAACCCTCTACACCTACAATGAGTAGGTAGAAAGAGGTCAGACTAAGAAAGAACTGAAGGCTTTAAAGTGCCTTACAGACAGATAGAAGGTCAGTGTGAGAGAGAATAAACTGATTCTTTTAGCTCTTTAAAGACAATCCGTGTCTACACATAGCACCTACTTTAACCGTTTAAAGTCTAGCGGTAACTTTACATACCATCAGGTTTAACATTAAAAAATTCTACGTGGTGCCCACATTGCGTTTATGTGTTTTGTACGGATCTCAGAACAAACAGCAACTTTTGCCTTACAAAACATTAAGAGACTGGTTTTTATAACCGAAGTGGAGAGTGTTTACAGTGCGGTACGCACTGAGTCCTTATATAAAACAGATACGTTCCGTCTTTAAAGGGTTAAAGCCAGACTTGCACAGAATATTTGCTATGCGAGCTGTGCGATTTACAGAATAAACAGTGGTACTTTCTCTCGACAGGATTAATTGACTGGCTGTTTTGATGGATATTCAATGTGTTTCCTGCGAGATACGAATTGATTTTTTAAACACTATTTATAACTAGTAAAAGCAAGGCATAGTTTGTCTACAATGTTGTCAGTTGTCCTTCACTCCTATGGTAATCGAATGAAAACGTCGTTCACTTACGAACCAACAGTAAAACAACTGGCAATGGAAAGCATGCCTCAGTTTGTATTATAGTGTGCACTACTGGAGGAAATAACTTAGTTTTGATCACATAGCAACATTCATTATTCTATCAATATACTTCTTTGTTATTTGATGGAGGTCGTATTCAGAATTAAAACACAGTGGTGTCTCGGTAATCCAAAAACCGGTAATCCGTACTTCGGTAATCCGGATCATTGGGTGGTCCAGACAATTCAAGGCCACGTATGGCCCAGCATTTCCCACTGAAGTTATTATTACAGGACATTATCATCATCATCATCATCCCCTTTATGCAGGGTATTCACACTTATACACCTGAAACAAACCATGTTTCTAGGGTATACAGTGCCGCAGCTATTCTACGCGTACTGTTAATGGTGCATATAGCGCTGTCTTCAATATTAAACCCTTTAGTACTTCTACATTAGCACTTTCCGCAGTATGTGTGCTGTGCCCAATATAGCTGTTTTCTGTAGTTTCTTGATATCGTGCTTTCCCGGTACGCTGCTCAAGTATTTTCTGAAGGATTTTGAAATGGTTCCAGTTGCTCCTATTATAACTGGCGGCACCTTTGTTTTTACATTCCACATGCGCTGTATTTCTATTATAAGGTCTTTATATTTTAGAATCTTGTCGGCTTCTTTCTTTATCACATTTCTGTCTCCCGTGATTGCTACGTCAATTAGCATACACGTTCCTTTTTCATTATCCCGGATTATGATGTCCGGTTTATTGTTGGGGATGGTTCTGTCGGTTTTCACTTGTTGATTCCATAATACGGTTACCTTGCCCACTTGACTTGTTTCTACTGATTTCGGTACATGTTCATACCACAGTTCACTGTCTAATGTTACCCCCAGTTCCTTACATATATATTGAAGTGCAGTTGAGTACAAACTCTATCATGTCGCTTGATGTATTATTCTTTTGCTAATATTGGGCACGCTGACACAATGCGGTCTGCTCTCTCCTCAAATTGGTGACGTAATCTGCATTTGCTATCTGTTTCTGTTTGCTGCTACTACCACTACTACTACTACTACTACTACTACTACTACTACTACTACTTACTACTACTACTATTACTATCCGAATTTCTCACTTCTCAGCTTTAGCTGGGAAATATTCACCTATCCTGGGATGTACCATCAACAGGATTAGGCTCGGTGGTCTTATGTGTAATTTAGGAAATTCCTTACAATTGAACATGTGCCAAGAAGTACCGCTGTTGCATCTGTATATATGTGTTTGGGTGCAGGTTAAGTCTCTTTAAACTTTGTGACAGTGACCTTATTATTATTATTATTATTATTATGTAGAGTATTTCCACTTCAAAGAGCTTTACTTTAGCAATGCGTGACTTTTTGTACGCCACCTACGCCACCGAGTTTCTCCTCGGTGGTCCGGATTGCCAGCTAATCCGGACTACACCTCCCACCAGAGTCCGGATGACCGAGCGACTACTGCAGTGTGTGTTCAGAGGACAGTGCACAGTTAAACTTACATGAAATAGTGTAAGAAGCCAACAGCAGCTTCTTTATCGAAGGAAGGGTACAAAGTCGTCATTATGCTTGCTTAACGAAGCTTCCTTTCACACAACTCTTCAATTTCACCACAGTCACATTCAGCGAAATAATGACGCTGTGTCCCTCAAGGCCTGTAATACATATAAGAATAACTCAGTTGTCCGTGAAAACAGCAGCTAAGAGACGGAAACTTTAAAATTCTCCTGTTTACTTTCCAAAGCGTATTCCACCCGTAGAAACAAACTTCTAACATCAGAAATCTGAGGCAAGTCTGGTGCACAGGGAGTTTTCAAGTCATATTTTAAAATTTCGTCGCGTCATTAATGTGTTCGAAAGCATAAACGTGAAGAGTATACTTAAGGACTCTAGGGTATAATATCCCATTGCATTATACGCCCAACACGTGAAAGTACCATCCTACAGTCCCCAACATGCGTAACCCCTACCCAGCAAATCCTTCCATCTGTTTCCCTCCTCTTCAAAATTTCTCGAATTATCACCGGGGTGACAAAGTCAGCATACGTCCTCTGCGGTGATCACGCGTCGGACACAGTCACCAGCAACACTACTCTATCTGGGACATGAAAATCATTTGACATCTTTTATCGATAAATCAAACTTACTATGTTTAATTTTGGGGGCCGCGGTGGCGCAGTTGGTTGAGGCACTGCGCTACAAACCGGAAGGTCGCGGGTTCGATTTCCGATGGTGTCATTGGAATCTTTCATTGGCATAATCCTTCCGGCCGCACTATGGCCCTGGGGTCGACTCAGCCTCTAATGGAAATGAGTACCAGGAATATTTCCTCGGGGGTAAACGCGGCCGGTGCGTAGGGCTGACAACCTTACCACCTTCATGTGCCGACTGTCTAGAAATCTGGGAGCCTCAACCTCCTGGAACCCTGTGGGCCTGTTCAGGCCTGTAATGGGACTGCTTTACCTTTTTTATGTTTAATTTTACCTTTCGACAGTAGACACTTCATAGCTATTTCTCGATGGACAATGTTTGCTGCTTGATTGTGTAACGCCTTGACATGCCCCAGTTATATGTTGAAGGTAAAAGGTAATGCAATATGTATACAGGCCTCGACAGGCCCTTAGGGCACATAAAGGTGGTAAGGTTGTCAACCTTATGCAGCGGCCGCCTTTACCTCCCCAGAGGCTGAATCGACACCAGGATCATAAAAATCCAAATGGCACCATCGGTAATCGAACCCGCGACCTTCCGGCTTGTAGCGCAGTGCCTCAACCAACTGCGCCACCGCGTGTCCCGGTTACATGTTGAATGACTTCTGATTCCTGTCGGCATTTTCTGCAGATATCGTTAGTAGTGTTCGGATCTTCCACAATATCATCATCATCATCATCATCATCATCATCATCATCATCTCCTTGATGCAGGGTATTCACACTTATGCACCTGAAACAAACCATGTTTCTAGGGTACACAGTGCCGCAGCTATTCTGCGCGTACTGTTAATGGTGCATATAGCGCTGTCTGCAATATTAAACTCTTTTGTGCTTCTACATTAGCACTTTCCGCAGTATGTGTGCTGTGCCCAATATAGCTGTTTTCTGCAGTTCCTTGATATCGTGCTTTCCCGGTACGCTGCTCAAGTATTTCATAAATGATTTTGAAATGGTTCCAGTTGCCCCTGTTATTACTGGCGTCACCTTTGTTTTTACATTCCACATGCGCTGTATTTCTATTATAAGGTATTTATATTTTAGAATCATCTCGGCTTCTTTTTACTACTACTACTACTACTACTACTACTACTACTACTACTGGCACTAATGACCTCATTCTGGGTGTCTATCATAAATCCAGTATTTTCTGGGAAGAGTTCGCCAGCCTTTAGCCATGCGCCCGATGCTGTTTTACCTATTATTATTATTATTATTATTATGACTATTGTTGTTTTTGTTGTTGTTGGAACACGCGGCGAGGTTTGCAAAATCATCATCATCAAAAATGTACATAGGCCTTCATACAAAGTACGCGTTATTCTTATCATATTTAACGAAACTTGAATTATGTCGACAGATTTTCGAAAAATACAGACATTTCATGAAAATACGTCGAGTGGGAGACCAATTGTTCCATGCGGACGGACACACAGACAGGCATGTCGAAGTTTATAGTTGCTTTTCGCATTTTTGGGAACACCATCATAATGGTTTACGCTTAATTTCTAAAAACATCATCCTGTTAATAGCTTTATTACGAAAATTTACGACTTTCAAGAACAAAACACAGGGTTGAAAAAAAGCAAGCACTGGATAGTTTTGACAGAAGACATCTCCTTGTATCACTTAATGTGCTAAGAATAAAACATTTAACACAACCACACTAATAATTTATTATCATCATACCACTACGGTATAGGATACTTTTTAGCAAAGATTACGTTGAGGAGGTAGAGACACACGGGGGAATGTATGGAGCCTAAAACATATTCGAAATGTATAAAGAATTTATTTCGGGAAACTTCAGCGACAGGGGTCAATTGGGAGACATAGCCGGCAGGATATTATGCAAACGGATGTCATAGATGTAGGAGGGGCACTGCAGTCAGTCGGTTCAGGATACGGGCCAATGGCGGTAGCATGTGAAGCAATACACTGAAGCTCTGAGTCCCGTGATTGCAGGCATTCGTACGAATTGACCAACACAGCCAGTTCTTGGAAAACCCTGAAGTGTCTGTCTGGCCAGTTAGCCAGAAAACTACTTATACCTCTTGCAGTTGTTAACAGGAATCGCAATCAGCACTCGACGGCTGACTTTTAGGCATATTATGCCTCTGAGTTCGTTCTTAACCTTTTAAAGCCTAGCGGTAACTTTACATACCACCAGGTTCAACATTTAAAAATTCTACGTGGTGCCCACATTGCGTTTATGTGTTTTGTACGGATCTCAGAACAAACAGCAACTTTTGCCTTATAAAGCATTAAGAGACTGGTTTTTTAGAACCGAAGTGGAGAGTGTTTACAGTGCGGTACGCACTGAGTCCTTATATAAAACAGATACACTTCGTCTTTAAAGGGTTAAAAAAACACACTTTTTCTTAGAGGCAGAGACTCTTAAAAAAACTAATATTCGACTTGAAATCCCCTGACGAGATATTTTCTTCAGAAACGTGCTGCTTCACTTCGCAGGCGACGTAGAATTACTGTTGAAGCAATCCAATTCAGCAGCATGATTGAATGGCACGCTTCAGGTAGAGATCTAACATTTCCAGCAGCAAATAAGCAGCGCCTCATTCGAAAGAGATATGAATGCTGGATGCCTTTTGAGACGAGATGAGTTTGGTGTAGGAGAAACGGGGAATTGCGATGGGTGACAAAGAGAAAGAGGAAGAGGACGAAGAGGAAAAGGTTGAAGCCTTAATATGTCATATCCTCTCTCTGATGTCGTCATGAACGCGCACGTCCGCTTTAGTAAAAGAAGGGGAGACAAACGAATGAGATTTGCAATTTTTCTGTATTTTTTCTGAGTTCAAGCACCGTTTTATTCCATTACGGTCAATACTCCGCCCCTCGCAATGCTGATTTGGCATTGTTCACCATGAATGTATTGGAGTGTGGTTGAAGATACTCACTAATGGGATACAGTATTTAAAATTAACCAATTCTACCACGTAAATTGTTTTCAAATGAAGCCACTACGTGTAGCTTCGGCTTCCTGGAGTACAGTATAACACTGCCCTAAATATCTTCAACGTTCGCATATAAAATGAAATAAGCGACAGTCTGCCAAACCGAACACTACTTTTGCGTCCCACGTGTCTTTTAACCTTTTAAAGCCTAGCGGTAACTTTACGTACTACCAGGTTTAACATTAAAAAATTCTACGTGGTACCCACATTGCGTTTATGTGTTTTGTACGGATCTCAGAACAAACAGCAACTTTTGCCTTATAAAACATTAACAGACTGGTTTTTATAACCGAAGTGGAGAGTGTTTACAGCGCGGTACGCACTGAGTCCTTGTATAAAACAGATACGCTTCGTCTTTAAAGGGTTAAAAAAGTTGCCTCAGTCATCTGAAGTGACTAGATGTTCCCTTGAAGAACAGGATAGGTGACTTTCACAACAATGGGTCAATCCTTGGCGTGTCCGTCCGATATTTTAATTGCGTTGCCCCAACAACAAACAGAAAATGAGAAAGGATCTGATGAGACGACCTTCCTATCGCGGCGTGTACGGTACATTGCATCAGCTTAACCGTTTAAAGCCTAGCGGTAACTTTTCGTACTACCAGGTTTAACATTAAAAAATTCTACGTGGTGCCCACATTGCGTTTATGTGTTTTGTACGGATCTCAGAACAAACAGCAACTTTTGCCTTATAAAACATTAAGAGACTGGTTTTTATAACCGAAGTGGAGAGTGTTTACAGCGCAGTACGCACTGAGTCCTTATATAAAACAGATACGCTTCGTCTTTAAAGGGTTAATGAGGTATGAATTTATTCTACCCAACATATTCACAATTCCCCTCTCTCTTCTTGAAAGCCTAGTGTAAAATTAACCTACACATGTGAAGAGAAGTGACAGGTCAAGTTGTCCCTGCATACGGCATGGAGGCATATGGAGGAGCAAAGGTAAACCTCCACGCATAAATAACGGTGGTACTTGGAGCAGGTAAGTGGTCAGCTTCAGGCCTCGGCTGCTTTATCTCCCGCGTCGCGGGTGGCAGTTCGGGCACCCCTGAATCATATATTTTAAGTTATGTGACCACAGGATATGTTTCTGTATTTGAAACTGCAGCCACGGGAAATTTTGGAAAATCTATAACGTCGTCCCTTGAGTCAGATAAACCCAGCCCACAATCTCATACTGTCTTTCTGAGAGATACGTGCACACTTCAATGTCACTCACCCAACCACATACCAAGCGGCACACTTCCTTTCATATTCTTCAATTAAAAGTCTGTACGTACTTCCCACGTCTTCCATGCGTGCTACATTTCCAGTCCATAATCATCCTTTATTTATGCACCCTCATAATAAGTAGGGCAGCCAGAATGGGGTGCTCGGTATATAACTAGACTGCGGGCTTGACCTCGAATCTCGGAAGGGGCAAGGAATTTTTATTTCCTCAAAAACGTCCCAAACTGGCACTGGGGACCAACCACGTTGCTATTCCATGGGCACCGGGCACTCTTTTCTCCGGGGGTTGAGTAGCTGAGATGTGAAGCTGCCCATTAACACCAATCACCGAAGTTAAGAATGAGAGGAGCCGTACCTCTACTCTCACCCACATTGTTTCACGGCGTTCAGAAAAACATTCTTGTCTTTGTGCCTTGTAATACGCAGTGAAAGGGGCAAACTTATGTAACTCCTCATGACGCAGTTGTCTCTTGATTCCTGTTTCCCCCCCCCCCCCCCACCTCTCAGAGTTCCGACAGTTCTCCTCTGCACTCTGCACAAAACTGTGAAAGTTTATAAGCTTTTGATTCCTTCCCCGCCTTGCCTTCTCGCCCACTTTTCGAAGGTAGCTTGCGTCCACACAGTAAGTTTCGTCTGACAGACTGTACGGACATCTAGCGAACGTATTCTAAACCAACACGCGCGGCAGCCATCTTGGTAATAACTATAACAACGTCACTGTGTGATACTACTATTCTCCCCACACAACAGCCTTATAATACACGTTACTTTTCTCAACAGACTCTATGATCATATTACCGATATGAATTCATTAAAAGTAATACAACACGTGCCAAGTTACTTTCCCCATTGTAACGGGAAATTTACCACGAATGAGAGAGACGAGATACGCAAACAAAAATTTAATGGCAGAATCTAAAGGGGGAGAAAAAGTTTTAGATTTGAGAATACATGAAAGGATAATATTAAAATGAAAATTAAGGAATGATGTGCGTGCATCTACCGGATTTCTATCTTGCGCTGGATGTACGGGTGGAGTATTGTAAACACAGCAATGACCTGCCAGAAAATGTTGGACTGATTGCTCATGGATACGTGTAAAGCGAAGAGTCACGTCTGATAACATCCTAACATGTCGTAGCATTATCGTCACTATTTCACGTGAATTTCTCCTAACACCATATGCCTTAATGAGCCCGCAAGATATGAGGTTCAAACGGCGGGGCGAATTCGGGGGATGTGATAAGGCCTAGCCTTATTGGTGGAGACAAACTTTCGGCGGAACAAACTACCTTCATCTTCACAGCAGAAGTGAGAAGTGTAAAGAAGCGGTCAGAATATATAAGAGGCAGCATTACATATGTCTAGGGACCCCACTTTTAAAAAACAAAACCCGGGACAGTAAATAACATTTAGGTGGCCGGGGAATGGGGTAACAAAACAATATAGCATTTTTCACCCGTCACGCAATAAGTATAGTGGGTAATTTAGTAACATTACAATGAGATAACTCAGGTAACAAAATTATTACACACATAAAAATGAAATAATAATAATAATAATAATAATATTCTGAAGTGTGAAGACCTTACAATAGAAATACAGCGCATGTGGAATGTAAAAACAAAGGCGACGCCAGTAATAATAGGAGCAACTGGAACAATTTCAAAATCCTTCAGAAAATACTTCAGCAGCGTACCGGGAAAGCACGATATCAAGGAACTACAGAAAACAGTTATATTGGGCACAGCACACACTGCACGAAGTACTAACGTAAAAGTACAGAACATTCAACATAGGAAATAATGTAACATGCACCATAAATTGCAACTAGAGAATAGCTGCAACACTGCGTACCCTAGTAACACGGTTTGTTTCAGGTATATAACCGTAAATGCCCTGCATAAAGGTGATAAATAATAGTAATAATTTACTAATGCAATAGTAATACTTAATAATTTATAACGTAATTATAATTAATAATTTATTAATGTAACAATAATTAATAATTTATTAATACAATAATAATTTATTGATGTAATAATAATTAATAATTTATTAATGTAATAATTAATAAACAAACATCACTGCAGCATGTGAACATCTAGCACCTACCGAGTATATAAAAAGACATGACGGAGTAGCAAAAGTTATACACCACAAACTGGCAGAAGCACTGAACTAACTGAAGACAAATGCCCATACTATAGGTACAAACCAGCAAACGTGCTGGAGAATGACAGCTTCAAACTGTACTGGAATCGCAGCATTATTACGGACAGAACAGTACCTTCCAACCGACCTGACATAACTCTCACGAACAAGAAAACAAAAAATACCTTCCTAATAGACATAGCTATTCCAAATACACACAATCTCGCCAAAACAATAGCAGAAAAACAAAAGAAATACCAAGAACTGGCGACCGAAATACGTGATATGTGGAAGCAGGACGCGGTACAAGTGGTGCCGATAGTAATTTCAGCCACGGGAATAATTCCAAAGTCACTGTCACAAAGTTTAAAGAGACTTAACCTGCACCCAAACACATACATACAGATGCAGAAAGTGGCAATTCTTGTCACATGTTCAATTGTAAGAAATTTCCTAAATTACACATAAGACCACCGAGCCTAATCCTGTTGATGGTACATCCCAGGATAGGTGAATATTTCCCAGCTAAAGCTAAGAAGTGAGAAATTCGGATGATGATGATGATGATGATGATAATAATAATAATAATAATAATAATAATAATAATAATATGCAGACGCCCACTTCACTTACTGATTTTCCTTTACAAATCCGTTCCTCATTCTTCGCATCCTCAGTCCATACTCTGAAATCATTAATCTACACATTTGCCTCTCCCTGTCCTGTTCCTGCTAGCAGCCAGTTGATGGCTGTCATAATCCTACAGACGTTTTCTCCCACCGTGGGGAAGTCAAAATGTTGGTAGGAACTGTCACAAATGCCACATTTGTATGACTTGGAAAAACGCAGGACCGTTTCGCGTCCCGAAACGAATTTTAAAAGACACCGGGACAGAGCTCTTTAAAACCGTGACGGATCGGACCCGTAAACATACTTACTCAGGGTCACATGAAGGGAAGCGAAGGCAGATTCCAGCGGCGTCACAACCGACTAGGCTATTAACCCTTTCAAGACGAAGCGTATCTGTTTTATATAAGGACTCAGTGCGTACCGCGCTGTAAACACCCTCCACTTCGGTTATAAAAACCAATCTCTTAATGTTTTATAAGGCAAAAGTTGCTGTTTGTTCTGAGATCCGTACAAAACACATAAACGCAATGTGGGCACCGTGTATAATTTTTTAATGTTAACCTTTTAAAGCCTAGCGGTAACTTTACGTACCACCAGGTTTAACATTAAAAAATT
>BLKM01000821.1:2272684-2290579 GCA_013340265.1 Coptotermes formosanus
AACCGAAGTGGAGAGTGTTTACAGCGCGGTACGCACTGAGTCCTTATATAAAAGAGATACACTTCGTCTTTAAAGGGTTAAAAAATTCTACGTGGTGCCCACATTGCGTTTATGTGTTTTGTACGGATCTCAGAACAAACAGCAACTTTTGCCTTATAAAGCATTAAGAGACTGGTTTTTTAGAACCGAAGTGGAGAGTGTTTACAGTGCGGTACGCACTGAGTCCTTATATAAAACAGATACACTTCGTCTTTAAAGGGTTAAACCGGGTGGTACGTGAAGTTGCCGCTACGCTTTAAAAGGTTAATCTTATAATCTGCCGTCCCAGCTACGTGAAACGTGCAGGTTCCCCTGTTCCACCCCGAATTTAACCCTACGCCCTGCTAGCTGACATGCTAAGACCGTCAGCCATTTCACCTTAGATCCCCGAACCTAAAACGAAAAGAAAGAGATGTCAAGATGTGGGCCTTGAAGAAATCTAGGTAGGAGCAACTTCTGTGGCCAGTAGCCACCCTAAATTATAGATCAGCGTATCAGATCTTAAAGATCCATAGTGGTGAAGACAGACGTGGTTTTCAGCATGACACAGCAACTGTCTGTGTCTCTCTAAACACATTACTCAGACTTCACCCCCTTCAGGAAGCGGCATGATAACTGGGAGCCCAGATATCGTGTCTCCTGATAGAATTTAAGCCCTTTTCAAATTCACACTGAGGTTAATGAATGTGGAAAACATCTCAGACAACAACGTGACAGAATGCATCCCGTTGTGCTAAGGAACATTCAATAACAAAATTTTTAAAGCAGTCTGTCCAACACAATTATGTTTATTCAAAGGAGTAGCTGTATACAGGGTGCTTTTTTTTTCTTCCTGCTTGACTGATATGCGCCGAACCCGACGCTGCGCCAGAGTTACGTTTTACGCTGCGGGTCGGGTAAGTTTTAACAGTAGATTAGTGTAGCTAGACAAACGAGCGCAATGATAACCTTTAGTAACTTTAATAAAAACTCAACAGAGCGTCTGGTCGGTGTTTATCGGTCAAGTATGAAAAAAAAACACTCTATATAAAAATTTAATTTCGTCTCTAACACGTTCTGTTGGGTAAATTTTGTATCAGGGGAGGGTAATTTGTGATGTAATTTTGGCATAAGTTGATGTCATTTTCTTTTTGAGACACAGCTGGTTAAAATACATATTTTTATTCAATTTTAAGACCCTGCGTTTTAAATTCTTGTATTCCTTCATAATGTGAGCCTCACTGACTAGTAGTAATTTGATATAATTCATCAAGTTGTACGATGGAATATTTAGTAATAAATCCTTAACCTTTTAAAGACGAAGCGTATCTGTTTTATATAAGGACTCAGTGCGTACCGCGCTGTAAACACTCTCCACTTCGGTTATAAAAACCAGTCTCTTAATGTTTTATAAGGCAAAAGTTGCTGTGTGTTCTGAGATCCGTACAAAACACATAAACGCAATGTGGGCACCACGTAGAATTTTTTAATGTTAAACCTGGCGGTACGTAAAGTTACCGCTAGGCTTTAAAAGGTTAAACAGTCTTCCATCACAACTACGTTTATACAGAAACAAGAATGTGCATAACCTGAGTCACGTGGAAACAGTACAGTCAAGGACGAAGATGTTAATGTTTTTCAGTAGAGTCGAGGAAATGGATCACAGTCGGTAGGACTCCTCTGGACGAGTGATCAGCCCGTCGCAGGGACCTCTACCTGACAGCACACAACACTCAAAAAGACACAGACATCCATGCCCCCCGGCGGGATTTGAACCCGTAATCACAGCAAGCGAGCGCTCGCAGACCCATGCCTTATACGGCATGGCCACCGGGATCGGCCAGTAACTGCTATTTACTGGCTCTAAATCGATACGAGCGATTATTTCGATTACTCGACTCTCATATGCTTTACACAGGGGAATTACCTACGTTCATGGTCAAGATTATTACAGCATTGTTGCCTTCAGTGCAAGTTTGCGATTTCATAGTTGCTACAGGGAGGCTGCGTTACACTGCTGAAATGGCAAACGTGTTTCCGCCTTTGGTCGTCAAGGTAATTCCATATCATACAAGATCCGGCATGGATAAATTACGAATTTGGTAGGATGTTGGCTGAACCTGTCCCTGTATATTTTAAGGTAGCATCTCAGCATTTACATGCGGGAATAACGGATAAGGTACCTACTAGGTAAACAGTCTCATAGATTGGATGTAAATTCAGCACGCGGGACGGGAAAAACACGGGCATAAAATATTATCCTGTTGAAAATACCACTTGGAATATAAACGTTTGTATGTGTTGATAATTTCATCAGTGAAATTGATTGGATACAGCAGGACAATACAACTTAGAATTGAACAATACCATGTACTTAATTTGAGGTTTCCACAACTTTATTGACGCAGATTCCAGTCTGTTGGAATATGACGCCATGTCGATTCGTAAATAGTTAACCGACGTTTCACAGCAGCTTGTCTGCTCCAGTATGAGCTTCTAAACAATCCAAGATCTCTCCTGGACTGCTCACACAGTGAAAATCCAAGTACCAAGGCCCTCTGGAAAGTCGGTAGCTATTTACCAATAGATATGGCGTCATATCCCTCAACATCCGAATCTTCAAAATCCGTTCTTTTTCAAACACTGGTGCAACAATGACGTAAGCACGTTCTCAGGCTCAAAATATGCAGCAGCTCCAATGAAAGCGTTTCTTTTGACTAAATTATAACCTTCAGAAATTCACATGCTTTCTGAATAACCGTTTTGTTTGAAAGGTTAGAACTAACACAAAGGAAACTTCACATAGCGCCTGTCCGACGTAAAACAACTCTAAGTACTGACGCAGTTGTTATGTTATGGGATTTTCCAACATCAAATATTAGACAACCAGAAGCGTTGAGAAGCTTACTGATGCATAAATTCATAACAACTTTATCCACAAAATACCCTTTAACAGGTTCTCAGTTACACCCTCACATTCACAGCAGAGTCAGGAAGGAAGTTTGACACAGCGCATGCGCGATAATACCTCTACTGCCCTGTGTTAATTTTCTGGTTTCGAAGTACGGTTTATTGCCTTAATTTTTATGCAACAAACACAGTGGCCAACTGATTCATTTCCTTAATGAACAGAATGACTGGTTGTCTGATTCACTATCTGTGTGAATTAACTACTCAAAAGCCTTGGTTTTTAAAAACCACGCAATGACGCTTGCGTTAGCGTGATGTGATACGCAGCGAAGCTGAAGTTTTGAAGCGGGCTTGTTTTTAAACGTCACGCGCATGACAGTTACGCATGAGTGTCGCGCAGGGACACAGCGCAGGTCCCGCTGCGTCGTGCGGCAGCGGCATCCGAACCTCGAATTTAGCGCGACACGCAGTACTCTTGTAACAACAAGCTGCAATAATTTGGTGTTTGTTGTCGTCCGTTGTATTTTTTGTATTAGCTATTTCTTGTGTGTATGCCATGACCTATAAAGTGGAATTAAATTAAAAATTAACAGACTGTAAAATGCCTCTCGAAACTTTGAAAAATTCCCGAATTTCATCCCGCTCCTCACCAAATATCTTCCTACCAAATTGAAGTAGTACCCTTCAAGTTTTCTTTTACTGAAAATGTCCGTTGCACCTTCACTGATACATTAAACCTTTAAAGACGAAGCGTATCTGTTTTATATAAGGACTCAGTGCGTACCGCGCTGTAAACACACTCCACTTCGGTTATAAAAACCAGTCTCTTAATGTTTTATAAGGCAAAAGTTGCTGTTTGTTCTGAGATCCGTACAAAACACATAAATGCAATGTGGGCACCACGTAGAATTTTTTAATGTTAAACCTGGTGGTATGTAAAGTTACCGCTAGGCTTTAAAAGGTTAAATAACTGAAGCTACTCCCACTTTATACAAAATTTTCCACAACTTCAGTAATCCGACTGCATTATTTAACGTCGCTTCCAAGAATTTTATATTTAATTGCGTAAGTCATATTATTATATTTAATATTTTAACGTTTCATAAATTTTAAATTATATGCTTCTAAAGGTAAAGGTTAACCCTATAACAGGCCCTGAGGGCCCAAGAGGGGGAGTAGAGGTATAGCTCTACCCGTTCGTGAGCTTCGGCACGAGGAGGGGATGGGGTGGCTGGCCCCACGCCCCGGCCGCTTTACCCCCGGGAAAGAGACCCGGTACCCATTGTACAGGAGGCTGGGTGGGACCCAGGGCCGGTCTGGACGGCTGCAGAAAATCTCGCCCCTACAGGGATTCGATCCCTGGACCTTCCAGCCCGTAGCGAGTCGCTATACCGACTGAGCTATCGCGGCCCACAATTATACATTTATTTCATTCCATATTTTTCATACCTTTTAAACTATATATATATTGTAATTTATAAAAGTTGAGATCTCAAACCTGAAATACGGTTGTTAGATCCCCCTTTTTTTATTCTTATAGTTGGGCCTGATGATAGCTACTCATTTTGGCCGAAACACGTAGTCTTATTCTTACTGAATATTTGTTGTGTTTGCTGCTCTAAACATTTACTTATACAGTTTCAGTGTTCCGCCACAAACACTCCGTGTTACTACCTTCCATCTTCCGCATTACAATCAACCATCGAAAGAAAATTACTTTCAATAGCAAAATATTCAAGCGTGTCATGTATAGGAGAATTTCAGTTCGATACTCGGTTTAAGCACTGCTGGTTTGATATTTTCCGATTTTTTTTTTGAGTGGTGAAGGGCCCCGCAGCAGACGCTACAGACGCACCGCAGCCTTGAGGCTTCTTGTGCAACCCTGTGATGACCATCATGATGATGTTATTTTTTCGTCCTTTTCCTAGTAATGGAGCACCGGTGGAATGAAATTGACAGCAGAAAACCGAAGTACTCGGAGAAAAACCTGTCCCAGTGTCACTTTGTCCACCAAAAATCCCACATGGACTGACCCGGGATCGAACCCGGGCCTCCGCGGTGGAAGGCCGGCGGCTAACCGCCTGAGCCACGGCACGGCCTTTACGATGCTTAATTCAGCCCTTCCAGTTGAACCTTTCCACAGGCCACTATATCCCTCAACATCCAACGTACAGGGCACGTACATACGTGATTGTATACTTCATGGAGTTTCCACTTCACATAGCATCATTAAATAACCAAACTGAGGCAGTTAAATGTCATTACTTCTTCACAGAACTGTTTGTACAGAGTTATGCAAGTCACTACTGGGAACAATTTCCCAGAACTCACATTACATTTTAATACAGACGTTACTCCAGATTGTAGCTGAATGACACAAACATTTGTGGGAACAGCCGAACCTACGGAGAAAGGCAGCTGCAACATGGCCGACGCTTCAGTTCCTTATGAAATGTGTCAGCTAAGAGAATATCAGTACTTTTAATGTCTTGATGGCCGTCAGCAAAGTTTGGTCAGTGTCCATTCAATACTTGATCCTGATGAGGGAAGCACTACGCCCCTCCCAATTGTTGGTAACCATTTACCAGTCTACACGGCGTAACATCCTACAATACTCTGATCTTGAAAACAGCGGTCTCTTGCATATATGTTATACAGAATGTCCAACTTAAAGCAGAACCCCCTCGCATAGTCATGCAGCCTTGCCAACGTTACCACCAAAAATTATTCATAATGGAGCTCTCCCAATACACACACACACACACAGAAACATAATTTTACCTGTTGTTTTGTATGGGTGTGAGACTTGGTCTCTCACACTGAGGGAGGAACAAAGACTGAGGGTGTTCGAGAATAGGGTGCTGAGGAGGATATTTGGGCCTAAGAGGGACGAGGCGACAGGGGAGTGGAGAAGACTACACAACAAGGAACTTAATGGCCTGTACTCATCACCAAATATTATGCTGGCAATCAAATCGAGAAGAATGAGATGGGCGGGGCATGTAGCATGTATGGGGGAAAAGAGAGGTGCATACAGGATTTTGGTGGGGAGACCTGAGGGAAGGCGACCACTTGCGAGACCCAGGTGAAGATGAGAGGATAATATTAAAATGGATCTTCAAGAACTGGGATGGGTGGGCATGGACTGGATTGAGCTGGCTCAGGATAGGGACAGGTGGCAGGCTGTTGTGTATGCGGTAATGAACCTCCGGGTTCGATAAAATGCGGGTAATTTGTTGACTAGCTGAGAAACTGTTAGCTTCTCAAGAAGACCTCTGCTCCATGGAGTCGGTCGGTCGGTCGGTCGGTCGGTCGGTCGGTCGGTCGGTCGGTTGGTTAGTTTAGTTAGTTAGTTAGTTAGTTAGTTAGTTAGTTAGTTAGTCATTTAGTTAGTCATTTAGTTAGTCAGTCAGTCAGTCAGTCAGTTAGTTAGTTAGTTAGTCAGTCATTTAGTTAGTCATTTAGTCATTTAGTCAGTCAGTCAGTTAGTTAGTTAGTTAGTTAGTTAGTTAGTTAGTTAGTTAGTCAGTCAGTCATTTAGTTAGTCAGTCAGTCAGTCAGTCAGTCAGTCAGTTAGTTAGTTAGTTAGTTAGTTAGTTAGTTAGTTAGTTATTTAGTTAGTCATTTAGTTAGTCATTTAGTTAGTCAGTCAGTCAGTCAGTCAGTCAGTTAGTTAGTTAGTCATTTAGTTAGTCATTTAGTTAGTCAGTCAGTCAGTTAGTTAGTTAGTTAGTTAGTTAGTTAGTTAGTTACTTAGTTAGTTAGTTAGTTAGTTAGTTAGTTAGTTAGTTAGTTAGTTAGTCTGTCCTGTGAAAACTCAGTCCTGAAGACACTGTTGCTCGCGCCATCTTGTTTTAGAAATGCGGCCAATGTTCAGCTTCTTTATGCATCAAAGATTTTAAATACACCACAAACAACATTACACACTGATAGTTTCCACACTGAAAAAATAAACTGGTTAATATATTCCTCCCTCTGTAGCACCCGGAGACTCGTTGCCGTATTCACAAGAACCCGCTACTGGCCACATTTCCTGAGCCGGATGAATTTCGTCCACATCATTACATCTAATTTCTTCAACGCCAGTTTTAGCATTATTCTTCAATTTAGGCCTCGGTAACCTAGTGATCTTCATTTCCGCGTTTCCTATTAAAATTAAGCGTTTATCATCCATCCCACATTATTTGCATGCACCTTCAATCTCCTCCCCAATTTTTGATCGCCCCATAACGTTTCCATGAAGAGTACAAGTCATAAACGTCCTCATTCTGCAGTCTTATAGTGCCTCCCGTTAAAGTTATAAAACACCCTGAACCAAATCTTCCTTCTTCTAGCGCCTTACTATCGGACATCCTCAATGTATGATCTCCCTTTAGGATGAGACACCAAATTTCACACCCACACAAGACACGTGGATTTGGAGTTCTCGTACACAATCCTCGGACGGCAGATATTCATACTGGAGGGGGCGCCACATAAAAAAGGCTTACATTTTTTGGCGCGTTCACAAATTGCAAAAAGCGACTTTAACTTCGTCATGTCTGTCCGTCTGTCCGTCTGCATGAAAAAACTCGGCTTCCACTGGAAGGATTTCATGAAATTCTACATTCGAATATTTTTCGAAAATGCGTCGAGAAAATTCAAGTTTCATTACAATCTGAAAAGAATAACGGGTACTTTACGTGAACACCTGTGTACATTTATGGTAACACTCGCTCAGTTCTTATTAGAATGAGAAAGGTTTCAGACAAGATTTGCAGAGAAAATCAAAACACACATTTATATATTTCCCCCAAAATCGTGACATTTATGAGATAATTTGGAAAAATATGATACAGCCAGACAGGTCACAGATGACAATATAATACGGCGCATGCGCTTTGTATGCTGGGTAACTAATTCTACAGACAGACAGACAGACAGACACACACACATACACACACTCGGAATACCTAATATATATTACTCCTACACTGCAACAATGGTTACGCGAACGCGCCGCATTGTTACGTTTATTCTTACATCGCCTGTGTTGTTTAGTTTTGTTGTATCTTTTAAAGGGTTAATATTCATGTAATGCAAACTTTCTCCAGGACTGACGTTGCCAAATGAACGCAAGTTCTGACGGACAGGCGCACATTCTAACAACAGAAGTGTATTAAAAAGAGAAATTCAACTACATCAGAGATTTCAGGTTTACACAGCCGTGAGTACATAGCGCCTGTCATCAGTGTACAAAACCAACGTTTCAGAAAACCTCGCTGCGCCTGTCATCAGTGTACAATACAGACGTTTCAGAAAATTCCGGTGCGCCTGTCATCAGTGTACAATACCGACGTTTCAGAAAATTCCGGTGCGCCTGTCATCAGTGTACAAAACCCACGTTTCAGAAAATTCCGGTGCGCCTGTCATCAGTGTACAATACCGACGTTTCAGAAAATCCTGTTATCTTCTTCGTCAATACACGTAAATTGTCTACCCTAATGGTGGAGCTAACGCGATAATCCAAAACGGCTGTACTGTCTATCAGACTACACGGCGTCACATCCCAGTAGGCAGCGATCTTCAGCTACATCTTAGGCCAAATGCACACACACGCATTACTCGTTTCAAGTACCCAGCTCTCCCAACCAGCTGAAGGAACACGTGTCAGGCAACAGAAAACAAAACTGCTACACTGCTGACATCACCGTCCGTCAGCCAATCGACTGGCACACATCTTATCCCTCCCCCACCCAGCCGCCCCAACTTCCCGTAAGATCCTATTTTCGCAATCTGATATATTATTCTCCATATTATGTTTGTGACAAGTTATAAATTAAATGCATTGTTTACCAGTGCTCTGGCGCATTCATTGCTATACTCCTTTGTTTCCGCTGATTACCCCCCTCTGGTGTGCTCCGATTCGAAAATAAATTCTAAACAATGTATGCCTTAGATATTTAGTCCGTTTGCTAGGAAGCAGCATCGGTCAAAATGAATACCGCTTTGCGTACCCAGGATAAGGTTACACAACACACGGATACACTTATAGGCCCCAAGCAAAGCCACGGTTCTAATATTCTAGCGTTTCAACAGCGTACGCGCCCTAAAACGCACGGCACTTGTTTCTGTAATTTACTCGTACACAGACATATAGAATACAAAATATATACAGGATGGGCCGTATATCAGTTTACCGGGACATAATACTTAAGGCTTGAATTTTAAAGTCAATTTCATGCTCACAGCCTGTAACTCTATTACACTGACAATATATTTACGTGAAGCCTCATAGGAAAACGTGTACAATTCTTTAACTAAGTGTGTATGTTAATCATATACAGAAAACGCTTTCTCTTCGTGTCTGACAGATGGCGTTCATCATCAGGCCGCCTCGACATGTACATACTTTCACCTATAAGAAACGCTGTCAGTGTCTGGTGGGTCTGTTAGAGGGTGTCGACATGTACATACTTTCACCTACGGACATGTACATACTTTCACCTACGGACATGTACATACTTTCACCTACCAGAGACTCGTAGAGTCTGACATGGCGTTTACCATCAGTGGGCCTCGACATGAAAATATTTTCATCCGTAAAAGAGTAAAATTTTTACTGTCCCTTATGCCTTATAAGAACAAAGTGTGTTGCAGTTAGTCGTGTAACAAATGCGCAGTGCCGTATTTGTCACTAAACACCAGTACTGTACACTCATCCGGTTGCTTGGTGTCAGTTAATTGCTAACACGTTGCCTACACCTTTGGATGGATCTCACTGCTAGATTATGGAAAGTCGTCTCTTCAGATCCTTTCTCATTTTCTGTTTGTTGTTGGGGCAACGCAATTAAAATATCGGACGGACACGCCAAGGTTTGACCCGTTGTTGTGAAAGTCACCTATCCTGTTCTTCAAGGGAACATGAAGTCACTTCAGATGACTGAGGTAACTTTTTTAACCCTTTAAAGACGAAGCGTATCTGTTTTATATAAGGACTCAGTCCGTACCGCGCTGTAAACACTCTCCACTTCGGTTATAAAAACCAATCTCTTGATGTTTTATAAGGCAAAAGTTGCTGTTTGTTCTGAGATCCGTACAAAACACACAAACGCAATGTGGGCACCACGTAGAATTTTTAGTGTTAAACCTGGTGGTATGTAAAGTTACCGCTAGGCTTTAGAAGTTTAATGACGTTGCTTCACCCTAAGAGGTTTATGTCGTCGACTTCACAGGAAAGATGCTTATAAAATAAAGGATGGGACGGTCGTGTTACATTCGAGTGTATTTCCCAGTTGCGGTCTTCAGTTTTCTGGACACTAAGGACCGTTGGTTGGTATGTTACCGGCGTTTCGGGACAATCTATCGGTCCTATTTTCAAGGGACCAAAAAGCCCATTAAGAATTTCTTGTTGGACTTCTTGAACATTAAAGATGGGACAGATGGTGTCCCGAAACGTCGGTAACAAAATAGCAACCAAGGCGGCATAACATCTCAAAAAAGCGAAGGCCTCAACTGCACCACGGGCAGAAGCCTGGACTCTAACACAGTCTCATAAATAAATCTAGTCCCGGCCTAAATTCAAACCGAATTTCTTCTGAATCAAATTACATGTATTATCGCTATGCTAACCGGAACGTGCGTCGCAACGTGCCCAACTGGCTTTCAATTTGGAATTACTTAGAACTTTAATTTTTACAAATTTCTGTAGCACGTTCCTCTGCTTTACGGACGGATGCTTTGAAATTCCGTACGTTGACTGATACGTTAACATAAGAATGATACGTTAACATAAGAATGATACGTTAACATAAGGCTTAAACGATTCATTCTGAAGGTTTTCACCAAAATAAGCCTCCAAAGTACTAACCTGTCACCTACCTCGCTGGACTGACGAAACATAGAATATAAATTTAGTATAGCTGGCTTCCAGGTCTATAATTTAGGTCGAGACCTCAGAAGTACGAAATAGGAATGACGATGGAACATGGGTTTTGTATTTGAACTAGATTGTACCATACGATGCCGTACCAATAATGCAGTACTTTGCTCATGTTTCATGAACTGATTGATGGTGTTCTAATTATTCCTTTAGCCTTTAGATTATTTAACACAAAGCAATACGAATTAAACCAACAGTATCGATTTCAAAATCGATACATACCCACGGAGGAGGCATCTACGTCACGGTTCACTGAGGAATGTGGCAAGACTTCGGTGATTTGGGGAGGGGTTTCTGGGTGGGCGGGGTGGGGGGGGCAGAGCTCTTCTTACAAGGGACTGTAGAATTTCCGTTGCTCAATTTTATAGCGAATATGGGGACACCATCCTTCTGTTGCACGACTACTGTTCAATCTACTCAGTCTTACGGCACTTCATACAGATTACAGTCTGTGTTTCAATACAAAACGTGTTCCTACCGCAGAGACGTCTATATTAAAGGAAAAGATGTAGCTAGTTTGCGACGTTATCCTTGAGTCACAGCGGCGAATCGGTTACAAGAACGAGAGACGCGAGAAAAATATAGATACAACATACACAGAAGAAGCTTAGGAACAGGTCTAAGCCACTGGTTTCCAACATCAGGTCGCGAGGGGTTTGACGTAGTGTCGCGGGAGGGTTTTATAAAGAACCAAATGATCTGTCTAACCAGCATATGTGTGAGTTATTTAAAACTTTAAAGCCTAGCGGTTACTTTACACACGAAGAGGTTTAACCCTTCAAAGACGAAGCGCATCTGTTTTATATAAGGACTTAATGCGTACCGCACTGTAAACACTCTCCACTTCGGTTATAAAAACCAATCTCTTACTGTTTTATAAGGCAAAAGTTGCTGTTTGTTCTGAGATCCGTTCAAAACACATAAACGCAATGTGGGCACCACGTAGAATTTTTTAATGTTAAACTTGGTAGTACGTAAAGTTACCGCTAGGCTTTAAAAGGTTAAGATTAAAAAATTCTACGTGGTGCCCACATTGCGTTTATGTGTTTTGTACGGATCTCAGAACAAACAGCGACTATTTCCCTACACAGCGTTAACTGACGGGTTTTTATAACCGAGACGGAATGTTTTTACAGCGCGGTACGCACTGAGTCCTTATATAAAACAGCCTACGTTTCGTCCTTAGACGGTTAAATAAAAATGTGTCTCTTGCATGTTACGTGTATGTAATATTGTCCCAAAAAATATTGAATTTGACAAGTAACATTAAGAATTTAATATTTTTTTTAATAGGTGGCAATGTTACGTAGTGTTCAAGAAAACGCATTAGTATTCATTTACAGTACATATCACTGACTATTGCCATTTCCATGGTAGGGTCGCGGGTCACATACCGTTTGCTGCTTTGGGGTCACACACATAAAAGCTTTGAATCCGCTGTTCTAAGCTGAGAAATGTGTTATCTGGCTGTAAAGATGCAAGGAATAATACAGAGGACGAAGAAAAGAGGATGGAATACTCGAGGAAAGAATGAAGGAAAGACAGAAAAAACAGAGAAAAGAAGGGTAGGAAAGAAAGAAGAAGAAAGGAAGAGCGAAGAAAGCTTACAGGCTGGTTCAGTGGGGGTGCAGAAGGTCATATGAGACAATAACGTATAAAGCCGCTTCACAGCTTAATTTATTCACGAAATACAGTGGAACCCGGTTATAACGACATAGGTTTATGCGACAGCTCGCCTATAACATAAGATATTCTGTGGTACCAATTAATTCCTCGCTGTTAACCATAACGTTACATTACTCGGTTACAACAACACTCGTTTATAACGACACAAAATATTAGAGTCCCTTTCATGACGTTATAACCGAGTTAGGCTGTACCATCTACAGTAAATCTGTTCTTCTAACGGTTAAGGAAGATCATCACACGGGGAAATTTTGCCATTGTTTACTTGGATAATTGTTAGTAAAGGTAAAGGTTAATTTGTCTCTGTTCACGCCAGGAAGGTATCTAGGTGGAGTGGAGTTTTGGTTCCGCTCATTCTTAACCTCAGCACTCGGTGAAGTTAAGTGGTCAGCTTCACGCCCCGGCCATTTTACGTCTTGATAAGCAGCCGCGGTATCCACTCAACAGAAGGTTGGATCGGCCCCAAGGTCAGTCGGAACCCTTTGCAGAAGAGGAAGTCCCTTGTCCCTGACGGGGCATCGAACCAGATTCCTCCGCTGTCCAGTCCATAGCCTAGCCACAAACGCGTCTCCTTAGCAGCTTAGTTATTCGTTATATATATCACTTGACTGTGCGCTAAAGCAGCGGTTCCCAAACTTTTATGTGTGTTACCCTAAAGTAGCAAACGGTATGTGACCCGCGACACTAGCATGAAAGCGGCAACAGTCAGTGATATTTACCGTAAATGAACTAACACTAATGCCTTTTCTTGAACAATACATAACACTGCCACTTATTAAAAAATATTAAATTTTTAATGTTACTTGTCAAATCCAATATTTTTTTGGGACAATATTAAATACACAAAACATGAACGAAACAAATTTTTATTTAAATAACTCACACATGTGCTGGTTAGACAAATCATTTACTTCCAAATAAAAACTTTCCTCAATCATTCTGTTTGAATTCAGATACAAATTTTGATGTTTTTTTTTTCTTTTCATAATTACCGCGTTCTCCATAAAACTCTCTTGCGACCCTAAGTCAGAACCCCCACCCCCACCCGCGACCCTAATTTGGGTCGCGACCTGATTTTGGCAACTACTGTCTTAGACCAACGTGTATGAACAGAATGGAGATCGAGGATCTATGGCTGAGCCCCCCTGCGTCACTGCTGGCTTTAATTAATCCATCCTGTGGTACCGCATCTCGTAGGCAGCTAGGAACATCTCATGTGATATGATCGGCGAGTGGACTTAGAAGACACATGGCAAGATGAAGAGATTATATTTTGTATGGAGCACTCTGATGGTGGAAAGACCCAAGTACGTCACACTGTATACTCAACCGGTTACGAGTTTCAGATTCCATGTAACGCAGCAATGCAGGCACGTGTTCAGGTCACAGCGGGTGCATTGCCTGTTAAAGCCTAGCGGTAACTTTACGTACCGCCAGGTTTAACATTAAAAAATTCTACGTGGTGCCCACATTGCGTTTATGTGTTTTGTACGGATCTCAGAACAAACAGCAACTTTTGCCTTATAAAACATTAAGAGACTGGTTTTTATAACCGAAGTGGAGAGTGTTTACAGCGCGGTACGCACTGAGTCCTTATATAAAACAGATACGCTTCGTCTTTAAAGGGTTAAACTTCGCCTGAATCACTCGAGAACAGCTCGCAACTCGATATTGCCTGTTTTTTTTTTTTCATTTTATTAAGCACGTGTGCAACTCTGCCAAGCGGCCACTAAAACCACTCTGTCCGTCCTGTTCGTCCACTTGTCCGACCGACTGTGCGCATTCAAAAACGCCAGAATTGAACCAATTCTCATCGAACTTCAGAATACAGAATTTTACAGTCATCCAATTATTTCAGCTTTGATACAGATCGGGAAATTGTAACGACCACTTTAAATGCACGTCTACATGATTTTCTGAGTGCGTTTCGAGAATAGGTTGTTAGTCGCGTAACGAATAGAAGAGTCGTAACTCGGTTATAACGCCATGAAAGGGACTGAATATTTTGTGTCGTTATAAACGAGTGTTGTTATAACCGAGTAGTATAATGTTATGGTTAACAGCGAGGAATTAGTTGGTACCACAGAATATGTGACGTTATAGACGAGGTGTCGCGTAAACCGGTGTCGTTATAACCGGGTTCGACTGTACTAACGGAAAATATTTTTCTATCCAAAGCACCCCGAACCCCGAAACAACATGACTTGTTGGAAGGTTCCCAGGTTTTGCCCTTCTGGTAAGGGAAAGGTGTAGATGAAGATGAGTATGGAGCATTGGTAGAAATTCATTGACAGGGGAAAACATAAAAACTCGGGGAAAAACCTGTCCCAGTGCCGCTTTTCCCACCATATATCTCACACGTTGTGACCTGGAATCGAACATGGGCCTCCACGGTGAGAGGCCGGTGTCTAACCACCTGAATCACGGCACGGCTTTAAAGTTTAAAATTAACAAAAAAGTATTTAAAACTCAGCTCGTACCGAGCAGTAAACAAACTCAAAATCAGTTATAAATACCGGTTTTCTAATGTTGTACAGATAAAAGATCGCGATTTGTTCTGAGAACCATAAAAACAAAGACATACGGTCTGTGGGCACAATGTAAAATTTTTTTAAATGTTAAATCTGGTGGTGCATACAGCAATCAATAGGCTTTAAATGGCTAATTATTCATCGCATCGAAAAATTCTTAAAAACTGAAAAAAAATGTATGTGTAGCAATGTCTTCATTAACTCATATTGCTATTAACATAATCTAACAGGGCGTAGGGTATGCACACATTCCCGAAGTTGTTTATAAAACAATCAGTAGTCCACACAACGTACACATCCTGCCAGGTGAAGAAAAAAGAATTAACTTAATTCATACAGCGATAAAATCAGATTTGTTTTCCTTTTTATGCCAGTGGTCCATTAGAACACGATTCTGAAGCTTATAATCAAGACGCATAAATATTTAATCAGGGTACTCAACGCTTAATACCGAGTGTTTATTCTTTCAACATACAGTTCTGACTCCTGACCAACTTGAACAAGGGTAAAATTCATTGCACTGTCAATTTTAATGTGTTCCATGTCCGTGCACTATATTCTACAAAAACACTAATCACCAACAAATGTACAAACAGAGTTTTATCATCAATCGTAACACACTCCTACATGTTTCGACCCTGCTGGGTCATCTTCAGGGAGAACTTTTTGTTGTCGTTACACTAAGGTTGCAGTTCATAGCTCAGTGAGAATGTGCTGTTGACTGTGTACTGGAGGTGTGAACTGTCTGCGGTCCGGGCTTGCAGGCCAGGACCGCAGAGAGTTCACGCCCCCAAAAACAACGCAGTACACAGTCAACAGCACATTCTCTGTAAAGTGCAACCTTAGTGTAACGATAACAAAAAAGTTCTCCCTGAAGATGACCCAGCAGGGTCGAAACATGTAGGAGTGTGTTACGATTGATGATAAAACTCTCTTTGTGCATTTGTTGGTGATTAGTGTTTTCGCACTGTCAATATTTAATTTCTCTGAACAGCTTCAGTTCCAATAGATAATCTGAAAGTGAACATCTTTGTTAAGCTGAAATATAAACCGTTTCAGAACATCAGTTTCTCTTTTGAACTAGTTGTATCCGTGCGAACAAATCGCACGCAGAGACAGTAAAATATCTAATCAACAAAAATTTACAGGATCTTAATAAACATTACAAATTGTACTCAATTATGCTTGATGCTGGGTAATTTCTTTCGGAGTCCAACGGATCATAAGCAGCGTGTAAATAAGAAACGGAACGTTGAAATCGACAGTACCTGCCGCAACGTCGACTGGGTATCAAGTCCGGAGACACAGATGTCTAACTTATGTATGGTTTTGTAAATGGGCCCCTTGTGCTTTAACAGGGTGCAACCCAGGGCAGCTACTGGCCTGCTTACAGGTCATAACACCCTGAGAAGGCACCTTCACATAACGGGACTGACGGACAACCCCTTGTGTAGGAAATGTGGCGCTGAGGAGGAAACCTCAGCTCACGTCGTGTGAGTGTGAAGCCTTGGCGACACTCAGACGTATATGTCTGGTTTCCTTCCGTTTGGGCCCTGAGGATATTAGAGGTCTAAATCTAAGGGCGATCTGAAACTTTATTAACCCTTTAAAGACGAAGCGTATCTGTTTTATATAAGGAATCAGTGCGTACCGCGCTGTAAACACTCTCCACTTCGGTTATAAAAACCAGTCTCTTAATGTTTTATAAGGCAAAAGTTGCTGTTTGTTCTGAGATCCGTACAAAACACATAAACGCGATGTGGGCACCACGTAGAATTTTTTAATGTTAAACCTGGTGGTACGTAAAGTCACCGCTAGGCTTTAAAAGGTTAAAAGTACATGTCTCTCATGACTTTGACCCAGTTATGGGGCACAAAGGGCCTGTAAAGGGCCTACATGCATCCGGACCTTAAGGGCTCGACCCATATTCATTCATTCATTGATTCAAATGGGCCCCTAATTACCCTTATCTACACCCTACATGCAGCTGTAAGCACCGAACGCAAGCAGTTGTTGGGTAATTCCTATCAGCAGTCCTTGCGTAGGGCCGTTAGCCTTCTATGTCTTCACTGCATGCTGATAGCAAGATGGTTTGTGTATCCGGCAAGCAAGCTAATCTCTTGAGAACAGTTGCACTATGTGAGTCATGTCAGACTACGTGACAAGACTTCTAGGCACTGTATATAGACGATATTTTAAAAAGTTTATATTCAAAGCGTGGAACAAAATATCGGAGAACAACTTTTTGATGCTATCCTCTTTGGGCCGCGTCGGAATTTAAAACGGAGGGAGGGCAAAGTTGAGCCTCTCCAAGGAAACTCTCCCAGTGGAATGGGCTGCTTCGACAGAGACGCAATTCAGCTCGCGTTTCCTTTCGTATCGGGCGAACAGATCACCACATCAGATTTAATTGTCTTGAATAATTAAACGATCGAGTGCAAATGTAGGACACGTTTTCATCAACTTCACTAAACACATTACCCGCCATATATGCCGCAGTTCGTCCACAGTTGTTTTGTTGTAAAACTCAAAAGTGTATCTCAGACACTAGTATTATTCCGTTAAACAGAATAGAAAATTTCCAAGCAATCAGAGCAGCCTCTCCGTGTACTGGGGGCTTCCGGTTAATTAACCCTTTAAAGACGAAGCGTATCTGTTTTATATTAGGACTCAGACCGTACCGCGCTGTAAACACTCTCCACTTCGGTTATAAAAACCAGTCTCTTAATGTTTTATAAGGCAAAACTTGCTGTTTGTTCTGAGATCCGTACAAAACACATAAACGCAATGTGGGCACCACGTAGAATTTTTTAACCCTTTAAAGACAAA
>BLKM01000821.1:2295058-2308450 GCA_013340265.1 Coptotermes formosanus
ACTATTTATTGTGAGAATCATAGGAAATACATAAATAAATTTTGTGGAGAAAATGTAGATCTTTAATGTTCAAGCAAGTGGGTCACCCTCCAGAGTAACCACTGTTCTTCACGGGCTTAAGGAATGTATAGCGTGTCTGACGAACCTCGAATTAAGTTGTCTGTAAAATTTTCTCCAAATTTGTTAGCTTTCCTTAGTTTCGCAAATCATTTATTTGCATTGTGCCCTGTTACAGACTAGAACCTTATTTAGTGATGCGCACAGCTCCCTGCAGGTCCTGCCTTACTTACCTACCAACCTACCTACCTACCCGCCCGCCGACCCACCCACCCATCTACCTACCTACCTACCCACCCACCCACCTACCTACCTACCTACCCACCCACCTCCCTACCTACCTACCTACCAAGTAACTAACTAACTAACTAACTAACTCCATCGAGCAGAGGTCTTCTTCAGAAGCTAACAGTTTCTCAGCTAGTCAACAAATTACTCGCATTTTATGGAACCCGGAGGTTCATTACCGCATTCACAAGAGCCCGCCACCTGTCCCTATCCTGAGCCAGCTCAATCCAGTCCATGCCCCGTCCTACTTATTGAAGATCCACTTTAATATTATCCTCCCATCTAAGCCTGGGTCTCCCAAGTTGTCGCCTTCCCTAAGATCTCCCCACCAAAATTGTGTGTGCACCTCTCTTTTCCCCCATACGTGCCACATGCCCCGCCCATGTCATTCTCCTCCATTTGATTACCCACATAATATTTGGTGATGAGTACGGGTCATTAAGTTCTCCGACTCCAAACGTACAAAGCACTAAAATTGGTTCTGGTCCTTTCGGAGTGGATTCCGTGCTTGTGACAGAGGGCTGTATTGTGAATCGCTGTAATCAGACCTGGGAATAACTTTACACTAATAATTATACGGGTAGCCCGAACGGCTGTGCACGAGGCTGTTCACAATTAGTCTGAATTAAATAACAGAGTTCACATACAAATAATAATAATAATAATAATAATAAAACGAAGAAGAAGAAGATTTTGAAAGGCCCCGAACATACCAACGATGTCGCCAGAAAATGTCAAACGAAATGGGGAACGATGCAACGTAAAGCTGGTGCGCAGCGTCCAGATTACACCCACCTTCCCAATCAAGCAGCCAAAATTGCCCATCAAGAAACAGCTGTCAAATGTGGAATGTCGAAGGGACCACCAATGCCGTATTATAAATATAAACACCAACACTCGCATTATAAACTACACCATGACAATACGTACGTAAAAATACCAGCTAACGCACTTTTCTTTATTATTACCGACTAGTCTTTCCCGCCATATGTTTCGGCATCTAATGTCGCCATCATCAGAGGTCACGTATTGTGAAGATCACTCGATGTCCATATGGTTTATAACAAAAGTCTTAGACAAAGCAGTTCACATTAACACTTCCGGGAACACTGGTTTCAGTGACACTATATACATAACACACGTCAGCCAAACTGGAGTAAAATGTTTTAAATATTATAAAATCATGTGCACTTAAAGCTTTGTCAGGAAACACTAGTTGACAATAATAAAGAAAAGTGCATTTGTTGGTACTTTCATGTAAAAGGTAAAGCAGTCCCATTGCAGGCCTGGACAGGCCCACAGGGTTCCAGGAGGTTGAGGCTCCCAGATTTCTAGACAGTCGGCACATGAAGATGGTAAGGTTGTCAGCCCTAGGCACCGGCCGCGTTTACCCCCCCAGGAAATATTCCTAGTACTCATTTCTGTTAGAGGCTGAGTCGACCTCAGGGCCATAGTGCGACCGACAGGATTAAGTCAATAAAAAAAATCCACTGACACCATCGGGAATCGAACCCGCGCCCTTCCGGTTTGTAGCGCAGTGCCTCAACCAACTGCGCCACCGCGGCACTTGGTACTTTCATGTATATACCGCAAAATGCATGGAGATAACAATATCAAGTTTATACCACGACAGATCCGTAATAACTGATCGAACTATCCATAACAATAGCCCGGACAGAGTTATATTTGACAAAACCATCAAAGAAGCACATTCAATAGACGCTGCAATTCCCAACAGGCACAGCCATCACAGTACCGTCAACGAGAAACTCCAGAAATAGAGAGACTTGAAAGACGAGCTTATAACAATTTGGGCAACTGAAAACAGCCTGTCTAATACCACTGGTACTACCCACAACGCGTATTATCACAAACAAATTACACGGAGTACTGGAAATGCCTAAACTCCGCCCTGCTATATACATTCTAAGGCAGAAAGCAACAATACGTAACACATGCCGTGTAGCTACAAAGTTTATGGCAGGACAGCGAATAAGAAGCGCTTGGTCCGTGAGGTCTGTACTGTTTGAAAACCAGCTAAAACCCTGTGAATTAATAATAATAATAATAATAATAATAATAGACAGTGAACTCTGGTACGAACATGTACCAAAATCAGTAGAAACAAGTCAAGTGGGCAGGCAACCGTATTATGGAATCAACAAGTGCAAACCGACAGAACCATCCCCAACAATAAACCGGACATCATAATCCGCGATAATGGAAAAGGAACATGTATGTTAATTGACGTAGCAATCCCGGGAGACTGAAATGTGATAAAGAAAGAAGCCGACAAGATTCTAAAATATAAAGACCTTATAATAGAAATACAGCGCATGTGGAATGTAAAAACAAAGGTGCCGCCAGTAATAATAGGGGCAACTGGAACCATTTCAAAATCATTTATGAAATACTTGAGCAGCGTACCGGGAAAGCACGATATCAAGGAACTACAGAAAACAGCTATACTGGGCACAGCACACACACTGCGGGAAGTGCTAATGTAGAAGCACAAAGGAGTTTAATATTGCAGACAGCGCTATATGCACCATTAACAGTACGTGCAGAATAGCTGCGGCTCTGTGTACCCTAGAAACATGGTTTGTTTCAGGTATATAAGTGTGAATACCCTGCATAGAGGGGATGATATAATAATAATAATAATAATAATAATAATAATAATAATCGCGACAGATTACAAGACAAGTTTGTAACTTGTGTACATTTTTTTACCACCGCACTAGATGTATTATTGAACGTCGACGTCTCATGGTAAGCTGTCTGCATTAATTTCCTGCATAAGGACTGGCAACAGTGACGATGCTGGTGATGACACTACAACTAACATCGCCACCACTACCAACACTAACACTGTTACTATTGTTACTACTGGGCCTACAATAGTCGTGAAGCTTTACGAAAACGTCGTCATATGCGCGTCAAGTTAAGTAATAAATGAAACTGCGAGAACTGTAGATCAAGCAGTAATTCAAAGCTGTACTTTCAAACAATTACAGCCAACGAGGTCTTTCAATTCATTTAGCCGTCTGAAGAAACTTTAACCTTTTAAAGCCTAGCGGTAACTTTACGTACCGCCAGGTTTAACATTAAAAAATTCTACGTGGTGCCCACATTGCGTTTATGTGTTTTGTACGGATCTCAGAACAAACAGCAACTTTTGCCTTATAAAACATTAAGAGACTGGTTTTTATAACCGAAGTGGAGAGTGTTTACAGCGCGGTACGCGCTAAGGCCTTATATAAAACAGATAAGTTTCGTCTTTAAAGGGTTAATGTTAATATCATTCATTATTAGCCACAGGTAAAATGTTTAAACAAACCTTGTACAAACAAAATAAAAGAAAACTTGACATTGAGTGGCAAAGATGTGGCCTGGGTATGAACTAGGTTGACGAACAGTCGGTATCGGTTCATCCGTTTGTCCACGTCAATAACTTACTTTTCAGTAGAAATGTTGCCAGCGTCGCCTTTCGTGGCGCCCTGCTCACACACGCTCGTCTCTCGTCCCTTTAGATGCAAATCTTCAGTAAATCACTTACCTGGAAATAAAGGGAGAGGTGGAAATAAATCAGGCGGTTTTAATGTGCCTTTAAATAATTTAATTTAAAATCCAGCCCTACTATTTTAGACCCAATATGTTACATGTAGTCTAATCGAAACTGTGATGCTTAAATCTAAAAGGCTGTTACGTCATTTACTATGCGCTTTGCATGCCGGATAGCGAAGGCAACAATACAGACACACACTCGTAATGTTGAATATTTATTGCTTCATAACGTATTAATGCCTTCTCATTTCATAAAATGTTTTATGCCTAAACTTACAAAAAGTAAGAAACTGCGCAACGACTTATTGTCAGTACAATATGCTTAGCCAGATTGTACGCCTAAAGAAGGCCACGAGCAAACGAACATTCTTTTGTTTAACTCTTTCTTTCTTTCTTTCCTTCTTTCTTTCTTTCTTTCTTTCTTTCTTTCTTTCTTTCTTTCTTTCTTTCTTTCTTTCTTTCTTTCTTCTGTCTTTCTTCTGTCTTTCTTTCTTTCTGTCTGTCTTTCTTTCTTTCTTTCTTCTGTCTCTTTTTCTTTCTTTCTTTCTTTCTTTCTTTCTTTCTGTCTGTCTTCCTTTCTTTCTGTCTTTCTTTCTTTCTTTCTTTCTTTCTTTCTTCTGTCTTTCTTTCTTTCTGTCTGTCTTTCTTTCTTTCTTTCATTCTTTCTTTCTTTCTTTCTTTCTTTCTTTCTTTCTTTCTGTCTTTCTTTCTTTCTTTCATTCTTTCTTTGTCTGTCTTCCTTTCTTTCTTCTTTCTTTCTGTCTTTCTTTCTTAGTCCTTCCCTCTTCTACCTACTTGTTCACAGCAGGTGTCGAGGGTTTGTGATTTCACTTGATCACACTCAGACACACACCACAGTCGGTAGGACTCCTCTGGACGAGGGATCGGCCAGTCGCAGAGACCTCTACCTGACAACACAAACATTCACAAGAGAAAAAAAATCCATGCCCCCGGTGGGATTCGAACCCAGCAAGCGGTCAGCCGCAGACCTACGCCTTAGACCGCGCGGCCACTGGGATCGGCCTTTTGTTTAATTGCAGCGTTTATATGTAACACATGAAAAGAGTAAAAATTTGTTGCAATACAATTTCTTTCAAAAACTGGTACGTATAATCTGTATTGTTGCCGGTGTCATATATTAACAATAAAAGCATGGTTTTGCAGCACCCAGTATTTTTATACAGTTGGCAAAGACGTGGCTGAACAACACACACAGAACACATCGTTGTGTTTCCATAGCAACAAGTGTTACGCAAACCCGCCACTACGTTACGTTACACGTAAAATGCCAATATTGTTTATAGTGAATTTATTTTCTTGAACGGATCTTCTGTGTAACTTGTTCATTGCGTTCCACAAAAATCTACCGATGTTTTCTTAACAGGCCGTCCAACAAACTTCTACAGTCACAGTACTGCGATTCATGAAACTGAAACACTGTATGTTTCTATTTTACACTCTGCACTTGCTAAACTAAATCACCGGCAATAGAATCATTTCTTGTCTCTTGCCCTCTTTTGAGTTCCATCTAAACATAACAGAAACACAACAGCGCGGAAATTTAATGAAAATCACACTTTAGAATTATATAACAATGAAATTCGGAAATGGCAGTTACTTTTCTGTGTAACAAAATCTGCAGAACATTACCTTAGAAGAAATGTATTTGTGCGAAAGACGTTCTGTGATAATAGAGGCTGGCCGCTAAATCACCGTACCTCCTATCCAACTTATCATTTATATCTCTATATCCTCTGAGTGGCGCGCCTCCGATGTGCGAGCCACATATCGTGTCGTATCAATCGTATCGTCATCGCATTGAAATCGCATCGTACGTTTTATCCTGTGTGTGATCGCCCTAACCGCACCTACTGCATCCGAAAACAGCTCGTGGCCTGTGTGTTTGTAGCTACACCCCTGTATCAACACACAACACCTTGACCTCCTAACCTCAGTACACGTGACCAACACGAGGCATGAGCCAAAACAAATACAAGAAGACTTACACGCCGTATATGTCATTTACTTTCTCTATATCACAATATATCACAATATATAATTAGCAATCACAGTAAATATGTCAAAGCCGGTGTTCTGAACGGGTAGCAAAACTTGACCATCTTGCTTCTGATATAACAAACCAGCCGATCCCAGTGGCCGCGCGGTCTAAGGCGTAGGTCTGCGGCCGAGCGCTTGCTGGGATCGTGGGTTCGAATCCCACCGGGGGCATGGATGTTTGTCTCTTGTGAGTGTTTGTGTTGTCAGGTAGAGGTCTCTGCGACGGGCCGATCCCTCGTCCAGAGAAGTCCTACCGACTGTGGTGTGTGTCTGAGTGTGATCAAGTGAAAATAAAAACAACCTCGACACTTACTGTGAGTAGGTATAAGAGGGAAGGACTACGAAACGATATAACAAACCAACCTTTAACAACACGCTGTCTTTATATTTTAAAACCAATCGTACACACAAGTTGTTAACTATAACTGTATTGTATACAAACCATCTAAGCCCATGTAATTACACAATGCGTGTTGATTGTGATGCCCCCCCCCCCTCCCGAGGATAACCATCTTCCCCAGTAGGCGTACATACTTGTGTTGGGTTTCACTGTTTATTTACTTTGGTATGCCTTTTACTGCTTATTTTTTTAATTAAATTCCTAAACACAGCGGCATAGCGTACAGCAGAATTCATAATACTGTGTTGCGCATTGCCTAATGCCCGATTTTGCGCACATTGCTCCTGCAGAGTTTCCTCTAGCGTAGCCTTCGGGTTGCCACTACACCGAAAACTCTACTATTTTCTGACGTTACTGATTTTCAGGATAGCCTGCTGTCAAGTAGGTCACTTCGGTGATCACTACGCAAGGAAATCATACATTTCTGAGTACGACAAACAGTCATCTGAAGAAAGGAGAAGCATCAACTTCCGAAACGTCGTGTCTTTGCAAAAAAGGGCTATACCTCAGAAAATGGACAATATTCATCGTGATGTTGAAAGTCCTGCCGATTCCAGTGGCCGCGCGGTCTAGGGTGTGGGTCTGCGGCCGAGCGCTTGCTGGGATCGTGGGTTCGAATCCCACCGGGGGCATGGATTTCTTTTTCTCTTGTGAGTGTTTGTGTTGTCAGGTAGAGGTCTCTGCGACGGGCCGATCCCTAGTCCAGAGGAGTCCTACCGACTGTGGTGTGTGTCTGAGTGTGATCAAGTGAAATCACAAAAACCCTCGACACCTGCTGTGAACAAGTAGGTGGAAGAGGGAAGGGCTAAGTAAAGTAAAGTAAAGTCGAAACGTCTACAGCCGAGGTAACTCCATCCAAACGCCATTACGACGTGGACAGGGACCTCACCCTTTCTTTTACCTACAGCGTAATTTCCAAGCTTTCCGAATATACCGACCCCTTCTTAACACAAAAAATTCTCGGACTCCCCACAAATTAACCCTTTAAAGACGAAGCGTATCTGTTTTATATAAGGGCTCAGTGCGTACCGCGCTGTAAACACTCTCCACTTCGGTTATAAAAACCAATCTCTTAATGTTTTATAAGGCAAAAGTTGCTGTTTGTTCTGAGATCCGTACAAAACACATAAACGCAATGTGGGCACCACGTAGAATTTTTTAATGTTAAACCTGGTGGTACGTAAAGTTACCGCTAGGCTTTAAAAGGTTAATAATTACACTTTCAGGCTCTGTTAATTAAAAAAATACATAATGAATTAATTAATTCCACAATTTGTCTTACGACAGGCCCACAAATTCTTCGAAAGCTAATTCCACACACACACAGTGCAATCTAGTGTTTCCGCTTTCAATTTCCAGTATCCTCGCTTTTCCTTAAGGTCATCCAGTAGCTGCTTACGTCTTCATCCTCGTCTTCCCGTCATTTCCATACTTTCCTATATCTTTCCTTCAATAACGTGTTTTAGACGGCAGTTCCTACGCAATATGTGATCAATCCAGTTAGCATTCATTCTTTTTAATGTATATAGGACATTCCTTTCCACCTTATCTCTTTGTTGTACTTCATTTTTCACACGATCAGTCCAAATGATTTTCTCTATCCGAACAAATGACATAACATAATGTCAGAACCGCTGGAAATGAGTTCACATTTTATAAATCAAAACATTAACAACAGAGGATAAGCGGAACAAACGAAAAGTGGTCTTCAGGGGTAAGGCTTATGTAAATTCTAGAGACCCTTGGAATAACACTGCGGCCTCTGAGGGTTCCTGGCCCACAGTTTGGTAACCACTGTCCAACAGTTAGTGAATCAATATCACAGACCTCTACACAATCGACAGTTCACATTTTTCTTTCATTCGGGACGCCTCCTATCTTCAGCATACTCTCATTTCCGTAGACCGTAACAGATCACGGAAGGACCTCTCTGCCAGCCTCTCTCCGTCTCCATGAGCAGCAGGTCGATTTCACGCACGAGTTTCTTCCATAAAGTCAGTTACTTTACATGTGAGTGGACAATCTGAATACCAGAACATGATATGAATAAAGGGCATGCTTCTTCAAATACCCTATTTGAAGTTCCTTCTTTTACTGTAAACTCTTACATAAACCGTTTATTTATACTCGATGTAGAACACAGAAAGGAAAATAAATCACAGCTGGAGATCTCATAACGTGGCAGATACTACTGGACAGTTTTAACCTTTTAAAGCCTAGCGGTAACTTTACGTACCACCAGGTTTAACATTATAAAATTCTACATTGTGTCCACATTGCGTTTATGTGTTTTGTACGGATCTCAGAACAAACAGCAACTTTTGCCTTATAAAACATTAAGAGATTGGTTTTTATAACCGAAGTGGAGAGTGTTTACAGCGCGGTACGCACTGAGTCCTTACATAAAACATATATGCTTCGTCTTTAAAGCGTTAATGCCTACCAAGGACACTCACACACACAAAAGGGAAGCTTATCTGCAGTAGCCGTCAGTTGTACTGACAAATGCGTGTTTTTTTTTTCAGTTTTCTGGATACACAGGTTTCATTCCGTCACGTTCCTTGTACATTCGTCACAAACAGAAGCTAATCGAAAAGGTAAACACAAGAAGGCAACCGACATATGCACAAGAATCTTCCTAGCTCTTCACAAATCTTCAAATGTTTGTCAAGTTTGGTTAACAGCAAGCTGGTGCAGGTGGAATATTAAACAACGTACGACAGTGAGAAGGTAAAATCGCCCACGCAGAAGCACCACACTGTAAAACAGTGCCGCAGGTGAACTGTACACCACAATGCTTAGATAATGGTATAACATGCGAAATATCACTGATGTGTATTTGGAATTTTTCCATCGTCAATGATTGTTCAGATCCTGTGATTTTAATTTTTAATACGGGATAATTCATTTCATTTTATTGCAATATGTAGATTGAGTTTTGTGTACACTATTTTTATATTTAGAGTTTTGCATTATCTTGTCTCTCACATATGAATTTGTAGGTTTTTGGCTATTTTAGATTCTTACTTATTCATAAATTGTAGTCCACCAGAAGATTAAAACAGGCTGCCTTCGAAACGTCGTGTTTGTATTATCAGTGACTACGGTAAGAGTCCAGATACATACCAGACACTTCCGTATTGCAGGTGCCAGTTCCATCAAGTGTTTGTAGCGCCGTGACAACCACTCGCATCTACGGTTCTATATAAAAAACGCCACATTTCCCGTACAAGATAGGTCTCTATCTGTTCAGTACATTCTCAAAATACATCTCTTATTTCTAGGTATACAGTAACAATAGGCAGGGCTCTCTAAAGGGAAACACCAAGTGCTTAGTAAATTTTTAATGTATCGGGATAGAGTAGTCTGTATACCGGCTAAGCAACGGGCAGAGCAGTTTCGGGGTTCTAACCCCGGTTGAAGCAAAAGGATTTTCTGTTCTGTAAGACGTCCAGACCGCCTTATGGGGCCCACCCAGCCTTAGTGGGTACCGGTGTTCTTTCCTGGCGATAAAGCGGCCGGAGCATGATGCTGACCACTCACCAGCATTTAGCTTCTAGTGTAAGCTGTACCGCCATACCCCCTGTACGCCTGCATGTTGTGGCTGGGGGAGAATTTACCTTTCGCCTACGTGTTAAAATAAATTTATACTTCCAAAACGTCAAAAATGGCAATACACGGCGTGTGCCATCTGGCGACATGCAATGAGTATGTGGGGAAAAGAAAAATGTATTCAAAATTTTAGTAGAGAGATCTGAAGGGGGAAAATAGTTTGAGAGATTAGGCCTATTTGTAGGTGTCAGGATAATATTAAAACGGATACTGAAAGAAATAGGGAGGAAAATTTGGACTGGAATCACCTGGTTCATAATAGTGGTCTGCTGCGAGCTCTTCTGAACGCAATAATTGGCCTTCGGCATTGGGGCACACAAAAGGGGGGGGGGTGGCTGCAGCCCGGCAGCCGCCTACCCTCGAAGTGAAATTTAAAAACAAACACAGATTTTGTACACACGATTATACCAAAGGTTTTATGTAATTTACGCTTTAGCCTAAATTAGCTAGCAAAATTGGCTAATGACTAGTACATTCGAACGTAATAAAAGCTTATGAACAGGTGGATGTTTTTCTTCTTTCAGTTAGTTTTAATTTTCCCTGTAACGTAACTAGATATTCGCTCGGAGATTTTGACATGATTTTTATAACATAGTTTTTAAAATCAGACATAAATTATATACAGCCTCAGGGTCAACACCCCCACCCCCAAATGAAAAATTTTGGTTGCGCCTATGACCTGCGGGGTCACATAAAACGCACATTACGTCACCTGCTATGTCTTACTTTATCGACAAGAACACTGCTGTATGCAGTCAGCTGACGGTCTTGTGCTTTACTATATGCCGTAAAATGTTAATGAGATTATACCTTGTCTTCTTGTAACTTCCCGAGGCAGTATAGTGCACGGCCTTGTTACTAAAAGGCGAGAACGTCAAGAGAAAGAAAGTGTATGGTAATTATATAGAGACTTTCTGGGTAAAGTGACATAAAGAGGGTACCACATGAGGCAGAGGGTGTCTCCCACGGGTCGCAGGGCACACAATTAAGTCGAGAGCTGCCAACAGGACGTCGCGAAAGACTCAGAGAACATCCGACAGCCTGTTTAACAACGCACCTGTACATCACAAAATCGTGTGTAATTTTTACATTAAAGTGACGTCGTTTTACACGACATGACCAACGTATCAACTGCAGTATGAAGTATTCTAATGCCACCGGATTTTTAAAAAGCCAATTTATTTTGTTGTTATTTGCGGTCATTCTGCGATAGCATATCAACTACGGATATTACTCACAGAAATAAGAATCCCACTTCTTGAAGGTCCATTTTAATATTATTCTATGCGTAGATGGGAGGATAATACTAAAATTGAGCTTCAAGAAGTGGAATAGAGAGGCATGGACTGGATTAATCTGGCTCAGGATAGGGACAGGTGGCGGTCGTTTGTGAATGCGGTAATAAACATTTGGTTTGTATAAGATGTTGGGAGTTTTTTGACTAGCTCAGGAACGGTTAGCGTCTCAAGAAGGAAGAAAATCATGAAAACTGCAGTTAGTAATGCCTCTTCACTATGAATTAGTTTGACTATTCACAGACAGCAAACCGTCGGTTATCCGAGATAATGTATTGGGAGGTTGGGACGGAAAAGCCGATAAGCCGTTCGTTTGGTGTCCGCTTCCCAGCCAATAACCTACAATAGAAATGCTAAGTTTTAACCAATCTAGATAACGTTTAGCACAGCATAAAAACACAAAAAGTAAAGCTCACAGCAGAATAGGCCACGAAGATCCAGAGGGAAAGTAGAGGTAAAGACCCACTCTTTCTTTAACCTCCGCGCTAGATGGGGGTGGATGGTTAACGCCACCCCCAGCGGCTTTATCCTCCGGGAAACAGACCCGGTACCCACTGTACAGGAAGTTTTGGTGGGCCACAAGGCCAGTCTGAAAGGGTGCGGAACACTTCATCCCCACAAGGATTCGATCCCCGGACCGTCCAGCCCGTAGCGAGTCGCTATACCGACTGAGCTGTTAAGACCCAACACAAAAACATATAATACAGTTTCAACATAAAATAAAAATTTCCTAAAACACATTTTAAGGCCTAAATTTATGTCAGGAACTTTTGTTATTTAACGAAATGTGGCCTGTGTCATGTAGGCTTGACTTGGCCTGGGCTAGCTCAGTGTAGTTCTGTAGGGTACCTCAACGACCCCCCTCCTCCCCCCCCCCGCGCGAGCAATATTACAATGCTCCACACTCTTCACAAACACAAGTAAAACACTCGCGCGGTATTCCCGGAAAACTGAGAAATAAAAGAAGGAAAGACAAATTAAACTTAACACCGATGAACACCAGCAAGGGCACCGGTACGCAACCCCACCCAAGCCATACCATAATTTATAATTCCAAGTCCCGACACAACGTTTAGAGAGGGGTTACCAGCTAGAACGATGAAAACGCAGTCATTACGCGAAGTAGACAGAGGTATTATGAGCAGGATAGGTTAGGGCGGGGAAGTAAGTCATAAGCAAGATGGCCGCCAGCCGTAAGTGAAGTAACACGGCCAAAAACTGGAATTCCTGAGGAAAATTGCGGTTCAGTCTTTTGACTATATTATTAAACTTCATGTTTCACAAAAAGAAATTTCTTGACATACCCCTATGCTTGGCAACCTACAGATATTACTCAAGGGAATGCAGCTGACCTGCACAGCGTGGGTAGAATCCCTTAACGATCGCGAAGTGGTATAGGAAAACACACAGATCCTGCCAAAAACACGAGTCAGTATCACCGCTTGACCTTTCCACTGGTCGCTATTTGTTATGTGTTTCGCTTGTAACAAACCTGAAGACAAATATATGCACAGCTCTAACCCCCACACCACACACTATAGAAAATAACGGTTTTATGACACCCATAAAACACGACTACACTAAAGCCTAATATATTTTTACCTAGAATACATCGGTTACTGATCAAAAACAAAGGATGGTCACTTTTCCGAACACAAACAATTCTCAAGGTCAACTGCAAACTCCTCAGTCAGTATCAGTAATTTTGATGCATGCTGTCGTAGTGGCAGCCGTCCCAGTTGTGCGCTGTCAGATACTCGTACAATGAACAGCTTGTTCTTATGAAGGCAACTACAGAGAGCTCTCTGAAACTCTTGCCTTAATTGCACCATGAATTTAACTGCAATCTCCTGTTTTAAAGCCTCCTCCTCTTCTTTTGTTACCTGAACTTGGCGATGTGACTGCACAGCACCAACTTATACCCGTGCACACCCTTCCGTTCCTAATTGGCAACAGTTACCAAGTATCGGATGGTCATAACTGCTTTCTATCCAACAGCTGGAAATTGATATGTTTCAGAATTTCATGGTATACTATTCTTTACGACACGGTGAGCGTAGTGAGATTACTTGCTTGCATGACGCTTCGGAGTCAAAAAAAAAATTTCCCCCCCCC
>BLKM01000821.1:2308528-2325924 GCA_013340265.1 Coptotermes formosanus
CCTTTCACAGAATTGCTAACCTAAATTTCAATGTCATTTCCATGCAAGTGCAGGCCAAGGCATTCGAGTTTCCGCTTCCATAAATTTCATGTTTACGTCATCGTATGCATAATACAAGCAAAGGGAATGTTTGTTATAGATGGCCCAGTTGACAGTAACTTCCACAGAATCAGTAACGTACGTCCTTCAATTCTTCTAGCCCAGTTCATTTTTAGTACGTAACAGTGTTTTTACACGCATATTCTCTCCTTTCTCATCGTTTTTTAACTTCGTTTTCGAAACAGCGACGATTTGACGATGACAAAAGTGAAAGTTATTTTCTATCCAACGACGCCCAATTTCCGAAACCGCATTGGACGTTTCCCAGGCGTTCGTCCGTTTGTCCTTCTGGTAAGAGCAACGTGTTGATGCAGTATGGAACATCGGTGGAATGATACTGACAGGGAAAATTAAACCACCCGGAGAAAAACCTGTCCAAATGCCACTTTGTTCATCATTAACCTCGCACATTGTCTTGGGACCGAACCCGGCCCTCCGCGGTGAAGGGCCGGCGACAACGCGCCTGAGCTACGGCCTGACCCTTTTAAAGAGGAGAATTAACCTTTTAAAGCCTAGCGGTAACTTTACGTACCACCAGGTTTAACATTAAAAAATTCTACGTGGTGCCCACATTGCGTTTATGTGTTTTGTACGGATCTCAGAACAAACAGCAACTTTTGCCTTATAAAACATTAAGAGATTGGTTTTTATAACCGAAGTGGAGAGTGTTTACAGCGCGGTACGCACTGAGTCCTTATATAAAACAGACACGCTTCGTCTTTAAAGGGTTAATATAAACTGTGCGTCGTTCAGGAAACCCAATCCTTCTTCGCGTGATTTCAGGCTTCCGCAACGATATACATCAGATCTGCACTCTTCTGGGATATAACGCAGTGCTGAGTGATAGTTCTGTACCGACGTTTCGCGACAACCTATCGGTACTACCCCCAACTTTAAGAAGTCCCACTTCTTTCCAATTGTTCATTCATCAATCGTTTTAACATGGCTGTCACACGGACTGGCAGAATCATAAAATAAACTAAATCATCCCCCACTCCGCCCTTTTCTTGCTTTGCCCTGCGTTTTCTTCAACGGCTTCTTCCATTAGCCACACTCTTCCTCCTCTTCATTAGATTCCCTATGAATTACATTATTTAATCTGTTCCGCCTCAGATTTAATTATAAGACAAAGAATCTCTATAAATTTTGTTGACAATCGCTCGGCCCAGCCTAAGACAACTGTTAACAGCCAGGAGGCACACAATTTCATTTCGACCCACATATATACCGGAGATAAAACACAGCAACATCGCAGTCATGCTTTTCATAAGCTGCTTACAAGAACGAGGTATGGCAAACGAATCGAACATATGACGCAGTCAACAATCAGACCAAGCATTCCTAAAACGAGGTTTGCGAGACCTTTCGGAGAGGCTATGGACTGCCAAAATATGCACGTGAACTTCGTGGCTTAAGTAGGGTGTGAAGTGCTAAGGTAAAGGTAAAGGTAAAGCAGTCCCGTTACAGGCCTGCACAGGCCCTCAGGGCTCCAGGAAGTTAACGCTCCCAGATTACAAGACAATCGACACAAAAAGTGGTACGAATGTGTTCACTGCGCGGTACGAACTGAGTCTTTATATGTAATTCAGATAACACCCTGTCTTTAACCTTTCAAAGCCTAGCGGTAACTTTACGTACCACCAGGTCTAACATTAAAAAATTCTACGTGGTGCCCACATTGCGTTTATGTGTTTTGTACGGATCTCAGAACAAACAGCAACTTTTGCCTTATAAAACATTAAGAGACTGGTTTTTATACCCGAAGTGGAGAGTGTTTACAGCGCGGTACGCACTGAGTCCTTATATAAAACAGATACGCTTCGTGTTTAAAGGTTAAAGGCCTAAAATCAGTTTCATGTCCACCGTCCCCATTAACTCTGTCTTGCAGTGTCAGGTACAACCGCATACGCCTTTATCTTAGACTCTCGTATTTATTCGCCCTTCCTCACGAACATTTGCTGTCGGTAAGTTTCACAGCATTCTGACTGCCAATAAGGATCTTTCATTTACACAGATCTTGTACAGGGCTGTCCACCAACAGTCGCTGTGAACATGCGGCAGTTTTAGGAGGCTTTTCCCGCTTTCAGAATAGGAAAAGCGAGAAAAACTACAAAAATATTGGATTAATAATGTATTTGTTGGTTCATTTCAAAGATGACGTCAAATAAAATTTATTAAATAAGTACTTACAAATTTTGGCACATAGATGACTGTAAATAAAATTTATAACATTTTAGAATAAGTATTTAAAAATTTGTAAACACACTTCAGTCAACTTCCAAGTATACATGAGCTTCATTTACCCTTTCATTCATTCCAGTAATTATTTCCCCCCAACGTGGCAGCTGTCAAGTGAGCTTTATCTCATATAAAAACTTGCCGAAAATTTAATTTCTGTTTTCACCCTGCAGTTGAACTTACCCTTTTCCATAGCAGAGTTTTTCTAAAAACAGACTACCAGGTCCTAAGCAGGTCTCAAAGTGCTGAAAGTAAGCCTCGACTCACTACAAACCTCTTGTCTAGAAATATTCAAATTGCTTCACACGGGGACGGACAGACAGGCAGACATGACGAAGGCAATAGACGCTTCTCGCAATTTTGCGACGGCGCATAAATTGTTTCCTGTTAGCCAGGTTAGTATACAAACGCCAGCATTTGTCTTGCCCTGAAGAACCATGAATCTTCCGGTTAAAAAGTCCACCGGGAGCAATCTTGGCCTTCTTGAACACTCGACGTTTCGTTTCGTACTGTTTATTTCAGTGTTACCCGACCACATTAAACAAGGCGTTGATGTGTGGCAGCACTAAGAGACTGGTTTTTATAACCGAAGTGGAGAGTGTTTACAGCGCGGTACGCACTGAGTCCTTATATAAAACAGATAAGCTTCGTCTTTAAAGGGTTAACAGCACACTGACGTATGAGTTATTTCTTTAGGACGCATCTGTACCACAGTAATTCTTATGCCTTTCTTTTGAATAGAGGAGGAGTGACATGTAAGCTTCTTGAAATCGGAATGCTGGGATAAACCGTTTTGAAAAGTTAGAAGATAGTTTGGAGAAAGGGGAGGGACAGAAGCCAGGCACAGCCGCGTTCTGCATGTTTTATGGAGAAAGGAAGAAGCAAAGCAAAGAGTATATACTCAGCGTTATACGATGCCACACGTCAAATTCTTACTGGTTAACTAATTAATACTTTAAAGACGAAACGTGTGTTTTATATAAGGACTCAGTCCGTACCGCAATGTAAACACTCTTATTCTTGGTTATAAAAACAGTCTTTTAATGTTTTATAACGCAAAAGTTGCTGTTTGTTCTGATATCCGTACAAAACACATAAACGCAATGTGGGCACCACGTAGAATTTCTTAATATTAAACCTGGTGGTACGTAAAGTTACCGCTAGGCTTTAAAAGGTTAAAGACGAAGCGTGTCTGTTTTATATAAGGACTCAGTGCGTACCGCGCTGTAAACACTCTCCACTTCGGTTATAAAAACCAATCTCTTAATGTTTTATAAGGCAAAAGTTGCTGTTTGTTCTGAGATCCGTACAAAACACATAAACGCAATGTGGGCACCATGTAGAATTTTTTAATGTTAAACCTGGTGGTATGTAAAGTTACCGCCAGGCTTTAAAAGATTAAAGACGAAGCGTGTCTCTTTTATATAAGGACTCAGTGCGTACCGCGCTGTAAACACTCTCCACTTCGGTTATAAAAACCAATCTCTTAATGTTTTATAAGGCAAAAGTTGCTGTGTGTTCTGAGATCCGTACAAAACACATAAACGCAATATGAGCGGCATGGAGAATTTTTTAATTTTAAAGCTGGTAGTGAGTAAAGTTACCGCCAGGTTTTAAAAGATTAAAGACGAAGCGTGTCTCTTTTATATAAGGACTCAGTGCGTACCGCGCTGTAAACACTCTCCACTTCGGTTATAAAAACCAATATCTTAATGTTTTATAAGGCAAAAGTTGCTGTTTGTTCTGAGATCCGTACAAAACACATAAACGCAATATGAGCGGCATGGAGAATTTTTTAATTTTAAAGCTGGTAGTGAGTAAAGTTACCGCTAGGCTTTTAACAGGTTAAAGAGAAATCCGACTCTAATGCCACTGTATATTGTCCGTGAAGAATCTTTCATCGCCACATAATACTGAAGCGGAAACAAAATACAGTCGAACTCGGTTATAACGTCAAGAAAGGTATGTAATATTTTGTGTTGTTATAAACGAGTGTTCTTATAATCGAGCAGATGGTTAACAGTGTGGAATTAATTGGTACCACATATTATCTGACGCTATAGACGAGGTGTCGTACAAACAGATATCTTTATAAAGGGGCTCGACTCTAATTAGTTTATAAGGAAGGCTACTGTCAACAGCATCGCTCTGATAGAACAAAGCCACAAGAGGATGCTCAGTTGTACAGGGTGTATCAGCTCGCTGCTTCAAAAGATGCAAATACTTTGAAAACACAGCCCTCATCCTTCGTACATAGCGTTTTAACTTAAATGGCCTCTCCGCCAAGGCAAGATATTAATCCTTTAAAGACGAAGCGTGAATTGTTTTATTTAAAGACCCAGTTCGTACCGCGCAGTAAACACTTTCATCTCTGTTATACATACCGATCAGTTTATGTCATACAGGGCAAAAGTCGCTGTTTGTTCTGAGATCAATACAAAGCATATAATTACAGCGTGAGCAGAATATACAATTTTTGAAAGTTAAACCTGTTGTTACATCAAGTAGCCAGTAGGCTTTAAAAGTTTAACGGCTTGTATTAAAAGCTCAAATTACATCGCTGTATTTACCTGTTTTTACTAACCAAATGGGTCCACGGGGAAGCTTTTCGTGTTTCTGGGACGTTACGTAGCGTACTTTGGTACTTAATTACCGACGTTTCGGGACAACGTATCGGTCCTATTTCATGGGCCAAATAGTTCAAGAGCGTTGAAAGATGAGACCGATAGATTTTCACAAGAAGTCGATAGATTGCTACCAATCTTCGCCGCATAACATCCCAGAAGAGTGAATATCTCCACTCACTTTACATCTAACGGCTGGAACACCGAGCGATACCAGCGATCAGTCTGAAAGCGAGAAGAAAGTGCGCTTGTGTGTGAGTTAGGAAGAGAACTGGTTAGTTGAGAATTAATTAAAAAGAAAGGTATAAAGACGTAAAAATAAAGTTATCCCTGTCGGGGCTGTGGAGTCGGTGCATAAAACCTCCGACTCCGACTCCTTCATAAAAGCTCAATATGCATTAATAACGCTAAACCTATAAGACATTTCATCGCCACCACGTGAATCATCAGGCTACTTTTTAGAATTATAACCTATATTTAAGTATAAGACTAATGGTTACTGTAGCTGTCAGGGCTCTGGAATTGGACTATCTGGTTAAGATTTTAGGCTGAAGTCGGAGTCGGTTCATTTTTACCGACTCCGACTCCACCCAAAATTCCTTTTGACTCCGACTCCACAGCCCTGGTCCCTGTTCAAGCCCTGAAGTCACACAGGCGTAGTATAGAAGTATAGCTTATTCATGAACTCGGCACTAGGTGGTGGTCAGAGGTCAATATCACGCCCCGGCCGCTTTACTTCCCAGAAAAGTACCCCGGCATCCATTGACTAGCAGGGTAGGGGGGCCCCACAGCCGGTCCGGACAATGAGGGAAAGAAACAAAACACAATCTCAGAATAGCCAATCCGTGGGATCTGATTCGGTGTTACGAATTCCTGAATAAAAAGGACGATAATCACTGGACCGCGAGTCTTGGTATTGGCGAAGAGGAAGGATAACATTAATATGGTTCTTCGGAAGACACGCCTGGCATAACGGTGAAGGAAGCTACCTGTACGCCGACAGAAGATGTACATGAGAATGATATTACGGTAGTAGCTGGACAAAAACGGTTCAGGATCATGTCGAATTGCAGTGCTCGTTACTAGCGGCGCTGAATCGTCGCATTCGTCTACTAGAGTAAGATATTATTAAAAAGGATTACCGGTGTATAAGAACGTAATGCGTACAATATTCGTTACTTTAATTATGCAATACAGGTGTGTATACCAATTTTAACCCTTTAAAGACGAAGCGTATCTGTTTTATATAAGGACTCACTGCGTACCGCGCTGTAAACACTTTCCACTTCGGTTATAAAAACCAGTCTCTTAATGTTTTATAAGGCAAAAGTTGCTGTTTGTTCCGAGATCCGTACAAAACACATAAACGCAATTGTGGGCATCACGTAGAATTTTTTAATGTTAAACCTGGTCGTATGTAAAGTTACCGCTAGGCTTTAAAAGGTTAATAAAACTTCCAGTCACCTGGCTTTCCAGGGATTTTGGTTTAAATCATAAATTCATTGAGTTTGAACGTACTGGTGGACAAACTGTCATTTAAGAGCAAGTATTTTGGACCTAACGGGGAGCATACACACACCACGTTCTCACGGCCGCGTTTAGTTCCACTCATTAATAGGCAGTTACATTCTAATTATAAACCAATAATAGCTGCAGCAGGCATATATGGGGAAACACGTTGGTATGCCATCAACAGCCGTTAAATTTCATTATAGTTTTTGTTAATAATGTAAACAACATTAACCTTTTAAAGCCTAGCGGTAACTTTACGTACCACGAGTTTTAACATTAAAAAATTCTACGTGGTGCCCACATTGCGTTTATGTGTTTTGTACGGATCTCAGAACAAACAGCAACTTTTGCCTTATAAAACATTAAGAGATTGGTTTTTATAACCGAAGTGGAGAGTGTTTACAGCGCGGTACGCACTGAGTCCTTATATAAAGCAGATACGCTTCGTCTTTAAAGGGTTAATCAGCATTTCAATCGGGCCTACAATTAAAAGACTCATATAATGTTGCAAACAACTGAACGGAATTCCGTATCAAATAGCTGCTACACGATTTCAATGACTCCAGATACCAAACCGTCTCAAACTCCGCCATTTATCGACGGAATGAAGCCCGTGAAATTTAACTTCATATAAGTTATTCTTTTATTTTAATTTCTGGTTTAACCTCTGTCAGTTACAAATATTCTCACCTGCACATTCCTTTCGAATAGCGTGATTGCTTGGAGTGACAAGCTACATTCGATCGTACAGTTCCTCACTGGGCACTTTGCAGCCATATTTCAGAACACATGACGTTCCCTGCTAGTTAACTGGAAATACCAACTACCCGCTTTTTTTAAGATCGTACTGTACGCAAATCATAGCCATCATTCCAGCAACATGCAAGCAACTAAATCCACCTGAAGAAAGCTGAGTCAGCTAACACACCTGCTGTATTAACCACTAAGAGGTTAAAACACGTCTCGGATTTACTGGCCTAACAGAATTGTATATCAGAGAACAGACAGGTTTATCTTGTTAGCGTGGGTCAGAACGTACAGTCCGTCAATATATTAAACGAGCATGTGGAATAAGGCAACTGACGAGCTTCAGGGTATAGCTGGATTACATCTACAAAGTGCCAGTCATTCTGCATGACAACACTCAGCGCCAGTCTCACAAACCTTGTGGTTCTCCAACCTCAGTCACGTGATTGCACTACTGCGTAAGCAGACTAATACTGGCACCTCCACCGCTCTGACTGCAAAAACACGCTGATCTACGCGCACACAACTTCGCGCACTGTCCCTACTTGTGACGTGGGCCTAGGCTCGGTAACGTTACCTGCGCCTAAAGCTGGAGACTTTGTGGAATTAATGCTGTTATGTCACGCTATCATCGGAAATGCGACATTCCGCTGTGTCGGGCTGCGTTTCTTCTCATCCAGCTGGACCACTCAAGACCGATCAATTGAAAGGGTTTTTGGTTTGGTGCCTGCGACAGGGTAGACTAGCGACTTGGCGCTCAGTGCACTATTAGGTACCAGAAGCAGTGAATAATGGGTTGTGTTCAAACAGTACATAAACCCTACCCGTTTCATTTACAGATCAAAAAGGGCGGGAAGTAAAAAATAAAAATGGTTTTCAATACGGTATGCCATACAATATAGGGGTATTTTTTCTGCAATAGCGGCCGGGATAGTTCAGTTGGTATAAGCACTCGCTACGGGCTGGACGGTCCAGGGATCTAGTTCCGGTGGGGGGGGGGGGGCCAGACTTTCCGTGCCCGTCCAGACAGGACCTGGGGCCTACCCAGCTTCCTGTACAATGAGTACCGGGTCTCTTTCCGGGCATAAAGCTGCCGGATCATAGTGCTGGCGACTCATCCACTTCTAGCGCCGAGGTTGTGAACTGACTGGAGCTATAGGCCACCTCCGTTTCCAATCTGTGCCTGCACAGGCATGTCATGGGTTGACCTTTACTTGTTCTGCTCGCCCTACACCTCACTGCAATGGTACACCTAACCAAGTAAAGTAATTCATTAACCCTTTAAAGACGAAGCGTATCCGTTTTATATAAGGACTCAGTGCGTACCGCGCTGTAAACACTCTCCACTTCGGTTATAAAAACCAGTCTCTTAATGTTTTATAAGGCAAAAGTTGCTGTTTGTTCTGAGATCCGTACAAAACACACAAACGCAATGTGGGCACCACGTAGAATTTTTTAATGTTAAACCTGGTCGTATGTAAAGCTACCGCTAGGCTTTAAAAGGTTAAAATGCTTTACAATAATACAGTCAAACACGGTTTTAACGACATCGGTTTATGCGACACCTCGTCTATAGCGTCAGATATTCAGTGGTACCAATTCATTCCTCACTGTTAACCATAGCATTATACTCCTGGGTTATAACAACTCGTTTATAACGATACAAAATATTCAGTCCCGTCCATGACGTTATAATCGAGTTAGACTGTCATTTGTGCACATGTCTTTTGGTTATAATTTATTTAATACAATACCCTACACCTCCTAAAATACAACAGTGTGACACGGAAGACGGCACGCCTCTCAGGCACGTGTTCCTTTCTTAAAAAATAACGTAGGTTACAAAAATTAAACTGTAGTTCACTGAGATATTAATTTTTACTAACACTTAATAATACTTTATACTAATTTTAGTCCTTTTTACTCTCTTAGTATAAAATCAATTTTCCCTGAAAAAATAAGACCGTTAGTTTTGGAAACAATTTTGCTCTCCGCACTGTGTTTGGAGATTTTCAAATGGCGTTTCTGGAATAGAACAATGATCTACGGTGATCCGGATCCTGATATGTCCGTGTTACAGGTGGACTGCAGTTAAAGCTCTGTTAGATGTTTCCAAATCAGTAGCTTGCTCCAGTCGCAGGCACCATCCACTGCGAGCATACCGCTAGTCACTAATGCTTCTGTCAGTGTGGTGGTGGTGGTGGTGCCGGCTGGTTGTCCTCTTTTCGCCCTTATGCGATAACCTATGACTGTGGTGACGTCATCAAGTGTGACAGTAATAGGGAGGAGCATATGAGGTTTTATATGGGACTGGAGAAAATGTGAGCACCGTTCTTTCTACCCCCCCCCCCCCTGCGACTGCGTTCTTAAAATGGCTGTTCCCATTCTCATTCCAATTCATTAATTAATTAATTAGTTAAAGAAGGAACGAACGAACGAACGAACGCACGAATGAATGAATGAATGAATAAATGAACGAATGAATGAATGAACGAACGCATAATGAATGAATGAATGCACGAATGAATGAACGAATGAACGAATGAATGGATGAATGAGTGAATGAATGAATGAATGAGTGAATGAATGAACGCAGGAATGAATGAATGAATGACTAAATGAATTAATGAACGAAATAACGCACGAATGAATGAGTGAATAAATTAACGAACGAATGAATGAATGAACGAACGAACGCACGAATGAATGAATGAAGGAAGGAAGGAAGGAAGGAAGGAAGGAAGGAAGGAAGGAAGGAAGGAAGGAAGGAAGGAAGGAAGGAAGGAAGGAAGGAAGGAAGGAAGGAAGGAAGGAAGGAAGGAATGGAAATAACTAAATAATTTTGTGATTGCGCAACAGCCCCCAGTGGGCCAGGGCCTCCTCATTATTGAGGCTTCACGATCACACTCAGACACACCACACTCGGTAGGACTCCTCTGGACGAATGATCAGCCCGACGCAGAGGCCTCTACCTGACAACACACAACACTCACAAGAGACAAACATCCTTATCGCCGGCGGGATTCGAACCCCCAATACCAGCACGCGAGCGGCTGCAGACCCACATCTTAGACCGCGCGGCCACTGGAATTGGCTAATTAAACACATAAAGAATAAAAATGACTACATGGAGAAACTGTACGTAGAAAAACCAAATGCTTATAATGTTTCATTAACTGGAAGCATAACCGGACAGTTCTGTCCACGATGTGTCTTCAACCAAGGATTTTCAAATCCACGGACACGATCCAAAGAAAGTTTGCTGGTGAACAGTGAACTCCTAAAGGAACCAAACGAACTGCGGTGCGTTGCAGAGATGCACAGATGAACGAACTCGATGTGGTTTACGCTTACTGGTTTTGTACAAACAAAGTTCTAGAACTGTTTATTTGAACCTTAACTTAGCCCCTGCGACATTATTCAGGCCTGTGACAGAATACTACACAGTAAGGAAACTTCTGGTTTTAAAAGCAATTTTATACAACGCAAGACGTAATGGTCCAAGCGGTCACTTATTTGGCTGTCGCATGCAGACGCAAAACGCATGCGTCTTTACAAGTCCTAATCAGAGAGGTCCCGAATTCAAATATCGCGGCCGATTTCCCTTCCACGTGCCTTCCACTCCATCATTTACCATCACATTACCGAATGATGTAACAGTCAATAAGCAATGAATCACCTCATTCCACTCATTAAAATAAATATCCTCTTTTTATTTCCTGGTCTTATCTTTGTTCCAGCAAACTCAAAATAGTACAGTCCCTTACAAGCTCTGCTATTCACGTGCCAGTACTCGGGGTATTCCCCACTTTCTATACAACCCGAATATCTACCGCGTTCACAACATCACGTCACTCTTCCCTAGCCTAACCAAACCAATGCAAGCTAGATCCTTATACTACTTCTTTAACAACTTTAATATTATCCTCCCAACTCTCCAGCAATGACACTTTTTCCCATAAAATGCCTACATCTAAACCTGTTTTTAATCTCTCTACTGTCAGTCACATGCTTTGGCTGTCTCATGTTTAATCAATGTCACTTCCTATCCTGCAGAAATTTAAAGCCCAGCTTGAAAGCGACTGAGATCCCAGCTACTTGACATATTGAATGAGGCTGCACCTCCCGTGACGTCACTAGGGTGCTATTCTTCTGGCTGAGCTGCAGCAACATGACAGAAGGACAGGGATACTTGTGGGGCGTTATAAATTGCGATACATTACGAAGATTTAACACCCGTCCAGCCGTCCGGCTATCATCCTGGCTCTGTATTGCAGCCAAATACAACATCAAACGAACGCGACCCAGAGAAACACATTGTACAGTTTCGTGTTTCGCAAGCTTTGTCACTAATCTAACAGCAATGAATACTGAAAACTGCATTTTTACTGCGCGTGTGTGTTGTGTAAACTTATGTGATTTCTGAAGCGTGTTCTATTATTCTACGGGAAAAAAACCGATATATGGATGGATGTTGGATCAATCACTATATTAGCTTAGGGTTAAATTATACCAATTTTCCTTGGAATGCTTTTACAGTCAAAAACAGTGAACTGGTGAAGTTTCACTAACGTTTTTCTACCATTTGACGCTACTTTATGTTATATGGTTAAGGATCTGTGTTTTAACATTTATACATGCACCTGATGATGGCTCGGCCGAGCCGAAACATGTAGTATATTGGCACAACCTTAGCATAAATGACATAGTGTGCCAAATATATATATATATATATTTATTTATACTGTGGTGTGTATGACTGTGTTTATTATCACTGCATTATGTGATTCATGTTCCTGCTTTAGAAGTGCTACACAAAAAGTAAGCTATCCGGTACTTCCGATTTGCACAGATGTTCCAGTTACGAATAGTTTTTTGGCATACTAAATTGTTCATCACTTTTAGGGTTCAGCGTTTACACATTATGGTTATAAAATTCCATAAATACTGTCGGTCAAAATAAGTGACATTGAGTCTCCTGTGTGTAGGGTACGTATTGCATACACCTGTCTTTTTCTCTGGTGAGGGAAAAGATTCATGACTGTCCATACAGGTTACTGTACCGCATGTTTCGGCATTTGAAATCAATTTGGTCAGTAAGGTAAAAGATTGGTACATGAATGTAAAAATTGTGGCGACTGTTTGGAGACGGTGACAACCACCGGATCGCTACACGTATTTCTGTCCGTTATAAAGCGATCCCTGTACAGGTCTGGACAGGCCCTTAGGGTTCCAGGAGGTCGAGGCTCCCAGAATTTCTAGACAGTCGGCAAATGAAGGTGGTAAGGTTGTCAAGCCTACGTACCGGCCGCCTTTAGCCCAGGAAATATTTCTAGTAGCAATTTGTGTTAGAGGCTGAGTCGAACCCAGGGCCATAGTGCGACCGGAAGGATTATGATAATGAGAAATTCTGACGACGTCATCCGGAATCGAACCCGCGACATTCCGGTTTGTAATGCAGTGCAACAAAGTGCGCCACCGCGTACCAATTAGGAAAAAATATTATTTAAAATAACATAGCGCACTTATTGCTTCTTGTAAAGTAAAATATATCAACTGATTTTATGTTTAGCTTAAAATCAGTTACAAGTTTTCCGACCCCTTAAATATACAGTGCGTACATTTATCATAGTCTTGATATACGTTATGTTTATGAGGATGAGAACTGCCGAAACATGTAACAGACACTAACATATGTATATATAATACATTTTTGTATGTGCAATTAGTCGGTTTTTAATAATACGACATATCTTTTTGGTATCTTTATCCCCGTGTGCTTGTTAATCGATTTCTGTTTTTATTATCAGTTTGAACACAACACTTTAAACACTATGCATTCATTTTTAATGTGTTCCATGTCCGTGCACTATATTAAAAAAAACACTAATCACCAACAAATGCACAAAGAGAGTTTTAACATCAATCGCAACACACTCCTACATGTTTCGACCCTGCGGGGTCATCTTCAGGAAGAACTTTTTGTTATCGTTACACTAAGGTTGCACTTTACAGTTGAGTGAGAATGTGCAGCAGTAGGAGTGTGTTACAATTGATGATAAAACTCTCTTTGTGTATTTGTTGGTCATTAGTGTTTTTGTACTATGCATTCATTTTCTTCTACAAAAGTTTCGGCCGCTAGTATCTGCCATCAACAGGTAGAATCACAGTAACGTAATTTATATGTAGAAGAAAATGAATGCGTAGTGTTTAAAGCGTTGTGTTCACTCTTGTAATAAAAACGGATGTCGATATGAAGTATACTGCACATGTTTTTGTCTTTCTTGACATTATCATCACTGTCTATTTTACAGGTTAACCCTTTAAAGACGAAGCGTATCTGTTTTATATAAGGACTCAGTGCGTACCGCGCTGTAAACACTCTCCACTTCGGTTATAAAAACCAGTCTCTTAATGTTTTATACGGCAAAAGTTGCTGTTTGTTCTGAGATCCGTACAAAACACATAAACGCAATGTGGGCACCACGTAGAATTTTTTAATGTTAAACCTGGCGGTACGTAAAGTTACCGCTAGGCTTTAAAAGGTTAACAAGTTCGAAGATCTCAATATGTGATACATCTGTACTTCTGTTTCTAATAATCAAACCCATTTAATTTACTTATGATAAAATGTACTCCAGTGCCTGTAACCAGACAACGCAAAAACTTCCCGTTTTGGGGCTAGCGCGCACGAGCGGTTTCCTGCCGTCGCGGTACAAAAAAAAACGCGGCGGCAGATTATGTCTTGGCTGTGCGCAAGGACGGTGAAAGAAACGCTAACCCCTTACAATTTCCTCAGACTTGTGAGTTGAATTTTGTGCAGACGGTGTGTGTGCGCTATAGTGTCTAAAGCACGGATTTTGTTGAGTCGGTTACTGTGTGCACTACTAAGAACTAGGGCAAAAAGAAAGAAAGAAAGAAAGAAGTTTTGGGTACACCCACTTGTTAAGTCAAAGATTACTGAAAGGGCAATTCCACAGGTTATAAGAAAACTTGCGTATGCATCCGAAAAATTTCTTTGGATATTTTAGAATGAGCTGCAACAGGTTCGACGACCTGTTGTTTATGAATACACCAAGTATTACCTACCAAATACTGTGATGAGGGTATTGTGCCTGGTAACCGAGCGGTTATTTTATCGCTCGTACGCGCAAGAAGGTAAGTTCTTTCGAGTTGCATTGCCACCGCCAACCGCTGAGAGGCCACCGCAGACCTCACAAAATGAAGCATGCTGCATTTGGAAAAACGCCGCGATAAAAACAGCCGCCAGTGCGCTCGCTTCCATTTCAAACAACACGTTTCCTCGAAGCGGTTAAAAAACGCGACGTTTCAAAAGGCTCGTGCGCGCCAGTCCCTTAGGCTTATAATTTCACCGTTTTTTTGGGGTTTCTCTACGGCAATTTTAATGTCCTTCAGTGCATTCTGTGCGCTCTACATAAACTGAAAGCAGAACGGTTAACTCCTCAGCCCAAAAGCTACACCCATCCCTTGTTTTACGGACTTCTGTACGCCTCTTGCCAATTTACACCTCATAATTTCTTAAATTTATTCGTAATATAATTCTTTAAAGCCGATCCCAGTGGCCGTGCGGTCTAAGGCGTAGGTCTGCGGCCGAGCGCTTGCTGGGATCGTGGGTTCGAATCCGACCGGGGGCATGGATGTTTGTCTCTTGTGAGTGCTTGTGTTGTCAGGTAAAGGTCTCTGCGACTGGCCGATCCCTCGTCCAGAGGAGTCCTACCGACAGTGGTGTGTGTCTGAGTGTGATCAAGTGCAAATAAACAACCTCCACACCTACTGTGAGGAGGTAGAAGAGGTCGGGACTATGAAACTACGATAATTCTTTAAATCACCGTATTTTTTTACGTTCGATTATAACGTTGAATACTAAAAACTGTAAGATTCTCCTAGTTGCCCGTCATCCGAACTACATCGGCGATCACTAGTAAATGCAACTTAAAATACTGAACAATGCCGCAGCATTGTGTAAACTCGGTGACGTAGGCTTACAGACTATTAATGCACTTTCGCTGTTGTCGACTCGTTCATGCTTGTACTTTCCTCACGTTATATAAAAATATTTCTTTTGTACACGTTTCCTAAGAATAACTTAGATTCAGATAGTGCTTCTATTTTCTGATCACGTCCCTGTAGTTTGGGGGGCGGGGGGTGAAAGAACATTTCACGTCTGAAAGATCTGGTCAAAGAGAAGGACAAAAAAAGAAGTACTGTATACTACAAGGGGAGATAAAAATGATTGCGAAAGGAGGGACACAATAAAGAACGATGTGATGTTTTCGTGCTCGGAATTTTTCTGCAGAAAGTAGTCGTTGCAATTTCGTCGGTTTCATCTTTCCCGGGTCGTCATTTTCGATCTGACAGTCTTAAGTCTTTCAGCATAACTCAGCACGTGTATCCTTCTGAATGATGAACGCGCTCCTGGTTGGAAAGCGTGCATCCATCTAATTAATGAATTTAAAACTTGACAGAACTCACCTCGTCGCGTTTTCAAAGTTTCAATAACTACAATTCATAACACTGCATTTTATCACAAGTTACAGCATTTTATGACTTGGTAAATGTTTAAACATTTTTTTAAATGAAACAAGATATTAGCGACATAAAAGTGAAAATACGAAATCTGATATTTTTAGGTTATATTACTAACTATCGGATTGAGCTGGCTCAGGATAGAGACAGGTGGCGGGCTCTTGTAAGTGCGGTAATGAACTTCCGGGTTTCCATAAAATGCGAGGAATTTCTTGACTAGCTGAGAAACTGTTAGCTTCTCAAGAAGGTCTCTGCTCCATGGATTTAGTTAGTTTAGTTAGAAGATGCAGTGTGACTGGATTGCTCTGGCTCAGGATAGGGACAGGTGGCGGGCTCTTGTGAATGCGGTAATGAACTTCAGGGTTCCATAAAATGCTGGGAATTTCTTGACTAGCTGAAGACCTGTTATTCAAGAAGGACTCTGTTCCATGTAGTTAGTTAGTTAGTTAGTTAGTCAGCCAGTCAGTCAGTCAGTTAGTTGTTACAAACTGTCGACATGACTCAAGCACGAAACTACAATGAACAGACTCTCACAACACAAATGCAACTTAATATACAGACTTCGGATGTGGGAAACGTCTATTTAAAAAGTAAATTTATAATTAAAAACCAACTAAAAGCACAATTATAATATATAATCAGTCTATTTCACATCTCCGACATGTTTCGGTGTTATCACCGTCATTAGGGAGGCACACGACATATCATTACATAAAACATTAAAACATGGTATTGATACCAGCCCTAAACTTCTCGCAGTACATCTGCAGCCTGGCGTGGGTAATGACGTGGTAATCCGCTGGAGATATACATTGGCTGGTGAGGTTACACGACTGTTTACGGATATATCCAGTTTTATTCGCAGAGTGTGCATGTCTCAACGTCACTTCTGGGAAATCTATTGAACAGAGAGGGGATTTTAAGAACAGTACCATAGCGGACGCCAATCCCAGTGACCGCGCGGTCTACGGCGTAGGTCTGCTGCCGAGCGCTTGCTGGGATCGTGGGTTCGAATCCCACCGCGGGCATGAATTTTTTTCTCTTGTACAGTGTTTGTGTTGTCAGGTAGAGGTCTTTGCGACGGGCCGATCCCTCGTTCAGAGGAGTCCTACCGACTGTGGTGTGTGTCTGAGTGTGATCAAGTGAAAATAAACAACCTCAACACCTACTGTGAGTAGGTAGAAGAGGGAAGGACTACGAAACGACACCATAGTGGACAATTAAATTCAGGTTTTCTTTTTGAGATCCGGATTTGAAATCCATAGTATATTATTTTATTTACCGTATTCCTGGTATCGTGTTTTGACTATTATGCTAACAACACCACCGTGATAAATTCTGAAGTTCTACGGCCTATCCTCAAATACCTTACCTCATTGCAGTCCGCAAGCACCAACGAGTTTCACGTCTCCTATACACATATTCAACCCTTTAAAGACGAAGCGTATCTGTTTTATATAAGGACTCAGTGCGTACCGCGCTGTAAACACTCTCCACTTCGGTTATAAAAACTAGTATCTTAATGTTTTATAAGGCAAAAGTTGCTGTTTGTTCTGAGATCCGTACAAAACACATAAACGCAATGTGGGCACCACGTAGAATTTTTTAATGTTAAACCTGGTGGTATGT
>BLKM01000821.1:2331236-2341358 GCA_013340265.1 Coptotermes formosanus
GCGGTACGCACTGAGTCCTTATATAAAACAGATACGCTTCGTCTTTAAAGGGTTAACCTTTTAAAGCCTAGCGGTAACTTTACGTACCGCCAAGTTTAACATTAAAAAATTCTACGTGGTGCCCACATTGCGTTTATGTGTTTTGTACGGATCTCAGAACAAACAGCAACTTTTGCCTTATAAAACATTAAGAGACTGGTTTTTATAACCGAAGTGGAGAGTGTTTGCAGCGCGGTACGCACTGAGTCCTTATATAAAACAGATACGCTTCGCCTTTAAAGGGTTATAGATACAGAACCACACACAGAAAAAGAGAAATTTTTCTTCTCCGTATGTCTCCAGATTGGCCCTGGGGCCCACCCAGTCTTTTCTACGATCGGTACCGGGTGCCCCTCCCGAGGTTAAAGACGCCTGGGCTTGGAGTCGAACACTCACCCTCTTCTAGCGCCGAGGTTAAAAATTAGTGGAGATATACCTCTGGTTCCTGCCTGTTCCTGCGTTGATATGTTACGTGGTGACCTTTACCTTTACACAGAAAAAAATTAAATAGCTTACGGTTGACTGAAATTACTAGCTACTTTTCGTGGCAGTATATTTATATTAGTTCAGTTTGTTGATTAAAAAGTGTGTTAATAACACTGGCGGTGCTTTAATAATGCAGCTTGTTTGTACAGTCGTGTACAGTAATGCGGACCCGTGGGGGGTCTGTCTCATCTCACCGTAAATACCCTCAGGTTATGCTGTGCGGTCAGCTTGTACTTGCTTAATCCGGAAATGGAGTGGCTATAGAAGCTGTTCCATGGAGCATCCCGAATTATTACAGGTTTCTGGTTTGGTACTGTGAGGCAATGACATAGCTGGATCTTGTCAGGTCTGTGCAGTGGGTTGGAATGAAATTTGAAGAGACGCAAATTATCAAGTAACTGAAGTGTCTGTTCTTTTTACTTTAAGTTGCACTAATGGTAGGCCTATTCCTTTCTGTAATAAAAAATTTGCATTGCTGTCGCCCACACTCTTGGACCGTTGAAACATTTGATATCGTAGGGTCGATTCCATGTCGGTACGTAGATGTCCTTCGCGGTTTTCGGTGTTTGTCCTACATGTGGAGACCTTAGACAGGGCTACTCCCCTCGTCAGGTAATCTTCTCACACTTAAAAGGCCAACAGAAAGTGAATTACCGTCTGTAAGCGCCATTAATGCATATAGGGTGAGTGGAGATATCGTGCTGTGCCATCAATTTACAGTAATACATGTTGTGTTCTAACAGCATGGCATGAATTTTACGGTAACGTATGTTGTGTTCTTACACTATGCCATCTAGGTTACAGTAACGTGCTGTGCACTAACACTGTGCCGTCTAGGTTACAGTAACGTGTTGTGCACTAACACTGCCGCCTGTGTTACAGTAACGTATTGTGCACTAACACTGCCATCTAGGTTACAGTAACGTGTTGTATATTAACACTGTGCCATCTGGGTTACAGTAACGTGTTGTGCACTAACACTGCCGTCTGTGTTACAGTAAAGTGTTGTGCACTAACACTGTCGTCTGTGTTACAGTAACGTGTGTTGTGTTCTGACACTGTGCCATCTAGGTTACAGTAACGTGTTTTGCACTAACAATGTGCTGTCTAGTTTACAGTAGCGTGTTGCGCACGAACACTGTGCCATCTAGGTTACAGTAACGTGTTGTGCACAAACACTGTGCCATCTAGGTTACAGTAATGTGTTGTGTACTAATACTCTGCTATCAAGGTTACAGTAACGCGTGTTGTACGCTACTCTGTGCCATCGGAGTTACGGGAATACCAGCACTAAGCCTGTCTGGCGGCTAAGCAGACAGCATCTTTGTTACCGAAGCCATTGCTGCTTGGTCAGCACTGAAAGACAAACACATCTTACTTGCGAGTTTCATTAACACGCTCGTACTGACGTACGTTAACATTGAAGCAGGCCGCCTGTATGACAGGAGAGTCGTGGATCAAGTTTCGTTACACTAAAAATGACAGATAGCAAAATGCGAAATGGTGTATGTCGTATTCACCGAAATTAAAATGTTTCAACGAAATTAGACCAGAGTCATAGCATGTTCCGAATAACACAGCTTAAAGGAATAGCTTTTATTCTATTTTACCACGACATGTTTCGGCCTATCTTCTGGCCGTCATCAGGTGGTTGATTTACAATTGCATAAAAGGTACTGTTACCTTGATGCAATTGTAAATCAGCTTTGTGATGATGGGCATAAGACAGGCCGAGACATGTTAGTGAATAAAATAGAATAAATATTATTCCTTGAAGTTGTGTTATTCGGAACATGGAATTAATCTGGTTTAATAAATCACAATGGGATGACGACAGTTAGGTTCAACGAAATTAGGTTTAGACTACGATATCGAGTTTCAAAAAATCGGTACAGTAGCTTGGGTGCTGAAAGATGTGGTTGGACAGACTGTTGAATTTAACCCTTTAAAGACGAAGCGTATCTGTTTTATATAAGGACTCAGTGCGTACCGCGCTGTAAACACTCTCCACTTCGGTTATAAAAAACCAATCTCTTAATGTTTTATAAGGCAAAAGTTGCTGTTTGTTCTGAGATCCGTACAAAACACATAAACGCAATGTGGGCACCACGTAGAATTTTTTTAATGTTAAACCTGGTGGTACGTAAAGTTACCGCTAGGCTTTAAATGTTAAAATGAACAGAGCGCAGTCGATATAGCGCCACTGTTTACCGCAGTTTGTGGCGGTAGACCGGGTATGGCAATCAGTCGAAATATTGTATAGTATAGAATTTCTGCTCATAGACTTTTTTGAGCGCTAGAAGAGTGTGGCGCTGTGTCGGCGTTGGACTGTACATTGTTTTTGAATGTTTGTGAAGAACGTAGCTGAAACACTGAGTAAAGGAACAAAAGACGTTTCTGGAATATTACGCCTGTAAGGACTTCACTTTTCTTTTATTTTTCGTTTTTTTACTGCCATTTCAAAAAATGACATTGGAAAACCCAATCTTTGCTACATTCTAGTTATGTGTGTCATTACATTGATACATACCGCTGAAACGCGTACGTTACAATCAATTTTCACTTACATAACATCGATTTACGGCTTTTACAAGTGTTGTGTACTGAACTAAATCCTTTGGAGTCTACGCACTGTCATGTTATAGTAAGACTGTGTGTTACTGTATCGCGTAAGCCGGCTTGAACGGATATGGTTTGAAGTGTGAAGTGGAAGGTGCCACTTCAGATCTTAGTAAGAGAAATGTTACTTGTGCAGAAACTCTCAAACCCCGTGGTACTGACACATGTCAGTGGAATGTGAGTGACACTAATCCAGTCATCTAATCCGCGTTTATTCCCCTCCATAATTTTTCTTCTTCCTTTCAGTAAATTCTTTCCCCCCTAACTTACAATTAGTATTTGCTTCTTCAAAAAACTCTTTTCTTCTGTCTGTAACCCTCCCTCCTCCCGGTCTGTCTTTGTTTCTTCCTTCTTTATGTCTGATTTGTTCCCCCATTTTTTTTTTCACATGAACATCGTGAACCAGTGGCTGCTTCATTTTCGTTAGCACTACATCCCTTTTAGTGTGGCCTTGTCTTCCCACACCCCACATGCCCATTCTGCTCTGTCCGTCTTTTTACACCCCTATTCCTCAAGTCTAATTCGACATCATCCTTCCACCTTAACCCAGGTCTTCCTTTTTTTCCCCTTTCCTCCTGATTTGCCTTCCAGTAACTTCTTTACTGTAGTTTTACCATCCATTCTTGCAACATGTCCAATCCATTCCAATCTACGTACTGTAACTACAGTTACAATATCTGGACATTTAAATTTATTATAAATTTCTTGATTCATTTTTATTTTCCAGGAACCATTTTCATGCGTTGGCCCATATGTATTTCCCAAGATTTTCCTTTCCCACGCCATTAACGCTGTTTCCATTTTATGCTTTACGGTCCATGATTCAGCACTGTAGGTCGCAAGTGGTAACCAGTGGCTTTACTACTTCGTATTTGCGATGTCCCGGGATCAAATTTGGGCCCGGAGGCCCGCATTTCTAGCCGAGATATGTGTCTCAGTAACTCCAGACGTATGTCTGGTTAGTAGCTCGAAGTAATTCATAACAACTTCCTTCCACATCATTTCCCACGGATTATTCTCTGAAGACCTTGTGATTCAACGCTAGGCCTACGTCGCTGGACAGCGTTGCCGAGTAAATCACAGGTTAATATATACTCAGCTCTTAAGCACGTAATGCACAACAGGTAGCCTATCCACGTACATATTTTAATGCAGGGCATCCCTTATGTCTCAAAACGGTTAGTTAATTAATAAAACTGGCTGTGTTTTACTACAGAGAGCACGCGTCTTCATTGATATTAATGTTAATTCGTTATATTAATAGGGGAAACATGTTTCAACCAGTCACGGTCATCTGCAGTCCATCCAGTGTCACAATTTTATTAATTTATGTTAATTAATTAATTATTTACATGCGGTATGTCAGTAGGCGTACCTGTCCGGGCTCCGATGTCGGTCCCACGTCGTAGAGAATCTTAGCGTTAGTCTAAACTCTAAGAACTCATTTTTCGCCAAACGCTCCACTTTCATTTCAGGTCTGTCACCATGGCAACGAAATAAGAGTTCCTTTCCTGCTCCTCTTTGAGCCGTCCTGTCCGTCATCGAGTCGTTTTGAAATAAATCAGTAAGGTTGAAACCGTGTTAAGTGGGTCCCTGTCACCACGGCGTGGCGCGTCCTCAGGTTGAGGATGGAGGGACGGCCTCCAGTTATGGGGGGGGGGGGGGGGGTAGCTGCGAATACATTGAATAAGCAGTCGCAGACAGCTGACGAGGGATGGTCCTCCAGCTTGGGGGTTGGGCGAGGTGCTAACAACTCCTCATCATAAAAAATTATGATGTTATGAAACAGCCTACAAAGCCTCGGACCTGGACCGATTCTTTGGTACGACCCCAGCTACGGAACAGGGACGTGACTTTGGAACATGGAATGTGAGGAGCATGTATAGGTCAGGGTCACTTATGACAGTGGCCAGGGACTTAGCTAAGTATAAATTATAATATTAAAATGGGCCTTCAAGGAGTGGGGTGGGGCATGGACTGGATTGAGCTGGCTCAAGATAGGGACAGGTGGCGGGCTGTTGTGAATACGGTAATGAACCTCCGGGTTCCATAAAATGCGGGGAATTTCTTGACTAGCTGAGAAACTGTTAGCTTCTGAAGAATGCCTCTGCTCCATGGAGTTAGTTCAGTAAGGCTGAAAAACCCTAACAGTTGTGTCGTTGTTAGTAAATGACTTATCAATTCCACTGCAGAGAAGGCAATTGGTTTCGGCTTTCGAACCCTAGACCCTGAACGTACGAGACATCCCTAGTTTAATAAGAAGGGAACTTGAGGTATTTATGTAGGCATCCTTTGCGGGAATAAAACTTCCCGCCGAATGTCACAGTCTGGAAGTTGGCACTCCTGATTTTCAATCGGCGTGTCCCTCCTCAAGTAGTTTCTCAGATGCCGGCTGTCTTCAGTTGATTTGTGGCTTGCCTAAACACCTCCTTGCGAATTAGTCACTCACAAATCATCATGTACAACGCTGTATAATTTATAGAGTATAAAAGTGTCGTTAAACATCTGCAGGTACTATTGTTCAATCGAATTACTATCTCAATCTGTACCGAACAACGCAATATCTGATGCTCCATTATTATTGTACGACATGTTTCGGCCATTGGCCATAATCAGGTACATATGTTACAAAATCATAAAGGAACGTAGCTGTAGATCTACCCAGGGCTGTGGAGTCGGAGTCGGAAGGTATTTTGGGTTGAGTCGGAGTCGGTAAAAATGTACCGACTCCAAACTCGATGTAAAATCTTAGATACTAGCTACAATAACCATTGCACTTATACTTAAATGTAGGTTATAAGTCTAAAAAGCAGCCTGATGAATCACGTGGTGGTGATGACATGTCTTATGATACCTTTTTTCACTTTAGTAGGTTTACCATTATCATATAATACATATTGGGCTTTTATGAAGGAGTCGGAATCGGAGATTTAAAAATTGATGAGTCGGAGTCGGAGGTTTTATGTACCGAGTTCATAGCCCTGATCTACCTAATGATGTCAAATGGCCGAAACATGTCTTAGAGTAATAAAGGAGCATGAAGACATTGTTGTGTTGTTCTGTATATACTGAGACGGTAATTGTGTACAAGCACAACGGGATGGGGGTTCCAAAAAACTGATCAATCGAAGCCAGACTGTCTATTCGGCAACGAAATGCCGTAACTAGGATGTTTGAAAAGCGGCGAGGCTTGTTGCAGTTTTGCTCTGGGTTCCGCGCTCTTAGTCCCGTAAGTAGAAACACTGAAATGTGTTCTGAAGTGTGCTTATGGATCCAAACTAGGACAGTCCAGTCGGTAGAGAGACTGACTGACTGCCTGCACATATACGTACAGACGCACGGAACGCAGAATCACGGGAGTGAGTAGCACCGTTTACATTTCCGGTGTTAGCGTCTGGGTATTTTATTCCTTCTTTCCACTGTGGACAGAATTATTTATAGGCCTTACAGAGATACCACTCAGCACCCTTCTTCCATGATCAAGGCGGCCGGAGCTCGAATCTAAACGTCCCCTTCGTCTGGAATAAAGGCTAATAATGTGCGGAACAGTGAGGATTCACTTTCCCTGACAGTGATCGTGGAGATAAGCGGAATGTGACATCGTGTAGTCTGGTAAATGTACCATCTTTTCATAGGAACTTGCTGCCTCTAACACGGAGGCTTGGAGGCAGCAGGTTCCTCAGAAACGTCGGTATGTGTCTACCAGACTGCACGAGATTACGTGACAGCAGACACCTTTGTGTAGAACTTTTTTTTTTTCGAAAGATTTTGCGCAGAAGCATTTCCTGTTTACCGTTATTTATTTTCTGGGACAGTCTGTACTCGAATTAAAAGTCAAGGAAGGCACAATACTGAGATGGGGGTCACGCCGCAGTTTTCTGTATGGTTTTCTTGACCAAAAATACAACACTGTCTATTATTTAAATGACCCTGGATGCTCACCGAGGTGTGAAAGAATGCGCCATGAGCAGGTTTCCCGCTGCGCCCATTGCAGCCCCCGGAGCATCTCAGGAACCCAGCCACTAGACACAAAAGAAAGGTGTCCTCCATCCCTAGGAGTTGTGTCACAAAACCACCAACTGAAATATTGACACTTCAGGTAAAATGTCGGCAATACCAGGGAAGGGTGAGACTTAAACTTTTTGTGAAGAGACTGTCGCTTTGCAACGTGAGTGTTCTGAACCCTTCGTCTCAGGGTTGTGCAAAATGTTTTGCCATACGAGAGCGTCCAGATTGGCACTGGGACTCACCCTGCCTTCTTTTCAGTGCGAACTTATGGCGCTTTCGCTGAGGTTAAAGCGACCGGAGCGTGAAGTTGATCATTCATCTCCATCTGTTGCCGATACTGAGAATTGTTGGCGTTGTACCTCCGCTTCTTTTATGCATTCATGGAGTAGAGTTTGACCTTTTAAAGCCTAGCGGTAACTTTACGTACCACCAGGTTTAACATTATAAAATTCTACGTGGTGCCCACATTGCATTTATGTCTTTTGTGTGGATCTCAGAACAAACAGCGAATTTTACCTGATACAACATTAACAGATTAATTTTGTATAACCGAGGTGCAGAGTGTTTACAGCGCGGTACGCACTGAGTCCTTATATAAAACAGATACGCTTCGTCTTTAAAGGGTTAATGCAGTATTAAATTTCCCAACTAGCAGTAGTTCCTTATATCGCTAACAGAAGCGCCAGCTGCAGTCTGTCAAGCAGTGCGTAGTGTTGCTACCGTACGTTTGAATTGGTTAGTAAAGCATGACTCTTGCCTGATTTGCTTTTTGAAATGTGGCTCACGAAGCCTGTATGGCTGGTCACCCCTGGTAAAATGTATTCCTGTTGGTAATATCCTATACGAAGATTCAGTGAACAGATTGTCGAATGTAAAACGTATATATTCACGGAAGGGAGCTTGTAGGAAAGTCCCATGTGTTTGTAACGATCTTGCATGAAACTGCTCTGTAGTTGCGGATCCGATGCTGAGTGCTGTAGATCTACCTGCAGAGGTATATTCGAGGTACTTGTCACTTTTATTGAGGGAACGTTGTTAACGGAAAGTTGTAGGTGCTTTCGGCCTGTAGCCCCGTAGGAAGAACCCTCATGCTTCCAATAAAAACTTTTGTATAGAAGTATTTGTTCTGATGCTACGTGTCCCAACAACACTTTGCCATATTTGGGTGCTGTATTCACAAATCAAATAGAGAGTGCAGCAAGTTCATTAAACTTTTAAAGCCTAGCTGTAACTTTACGTACCACCAGGTTTAACATTAAAAAATTCTACGTGGTGCCCACATTGCGTTTATGTGTTTTGTACGGATCTCAGAACAAACAGCAGCTTTTGCCTTATAAAACATTAAGACACTGGTTTTTATAACCGAAGTGGAGAGTGTTTACAGCGCGGTACGCACTGAGACCTTATATAAAACAGATACGCTTCGTCTTTAAAGGGTTAAGTGAACAACAAGTAAGGAAAGAAGTGTCCTAGTCCGGCGTTTTACGAAGGACATATTTTATTTGCTTCTAGACTGCAAAATTTAAACTGTTCAAGACTTAACACAGTCGGTCCTTAGTACAGTGACTAGTTTACGGACTGGACAGCCGAGGGTCCGGAGTTCGATACTGGAGAAAGTCAGGGATCATTTTCTTTTTCTCAATGTCCAGAGAGACTTTGGAGCCGATCCAGCATCGTGTCCAATGTATTATGTCAGGGATTAGGCGGCCGGAGCATTAAGCTCACCACACATCTTCATATACTGCCAAGATCAAGAATATATGGAGCTATGACTCCTGTACACCAGATGTCTGCGTGGCGTGGTTTAATTAAGCAGAAGGAAACTTACGAAATGGACTTAACCCTTTAAAGACGAAGCGTATCTGTTTTATATAAGGACTCAGTGCGTACCGCGCTGTAAACACTCTCCACTTCGGTTATAAAAACCAATCTCTTAATGTTTTATAAGGCAAAAGTTGCTGTTTGTTCTGAGATCCGTACAAAACACATAAACGCAATGTGGGCACCACGTAGAATTTTTTAATATTAAACCTGGTGTTATGTAAAGTTACCGCTAGGCTTTAAAATGTTAATACACGTTTCAATAGCGCCAGTCAGTTTACGCTCCTGGTTAATATACATAGGTACCATTCTGTGTTATAGTTCGCAGAAACAAGGAACTAAGCACGGAACACGTTATGGTAACATAATATAAGGGGGCAATACAGCGTTGCTGAATATATGAGTAGCCCAGTTTGGTTCAGATATTTAAACCCGTTCGTCAGGTATTTTTGCTGTTAACACCAAAGCTGATACTAAGTTACAGTGGGCGGATTATGATCCCAGTAACACATTTATGCTATGTGTTATACATCTTGGTGAAGACTGTACAAAAGAAGAAAACACAGGCTTGAAATGTTGGTGTGAAAATAACAAAATATTTATAGCACACAGGGTGCTTTTCAATAAAACATGGTATGCGCAAACTACCCCCTGCAATGTCTGTGTGTATCCCAGCGTGTTGTCTACCGGAGATTTGTCCTGCCTTTTAAAACTCTGCCGTATTAGGCCAAGTAAGTGTAAAAACCTCCACATATATGTAGGGCCGCCGAGTGCGATTTGGGGCCCCGGTGAAAAGAAATTTTTCGGCCTCCGTCACCTCCCTAGCAAGGGCGGAACGGCTAAAATTCTTTACACTAAATCGGAAGGACAGACTGTCACTTGCAGAGTGACTTGGACTTTGTCTTCAAGGGTTAACCTTTTAAAGCCTAGCGGTAACTTTACATACGACCAGGTTTAACATTAAAAAATTCTACGTGGTGCCCACATTGCGTTTATGTGTTTTGTACGGATCTCAGAACAAACAGCAACTTTTGCCTTATAAAACATTAAGAGACTGGTTTTTATAACCGAAGTGGAGAGTGTTTACAGCGCGGTACGCACTGAGTCCTTATATAAAACAGATACGCTTCGTCTTTAAAGGGTTAACCT
>BLKM01000821.1:2348195-2377607 GCA_013340265.1 Coptotermes formosanus
CAGGTTCGAAGCTCTTGTAATTGGATAATGCTAAGGTTATTTAATGACCCTATACCACGTACAACGAAAAAAAAAAAAGATAATTGCGGTGAACTGGAAACAGAAAGAAGCACGAACTGTTCTTTAAATTCGCTTGGAATAACTGACAAAAACCATGAAGAAGCTCAGGTAGGATAGCCAGTATATCACTCCGGTCTCAAACCAGCGACATCGTGAATATAAGTGAACGGCATTTCTATACAGAGTAATTATTACATCTGTCAATATCGTTCGTCGTTTCTCGTCGCTTTGCTTTTTGTATTAACGTAGCCCACTTTGCCTCCCGCCCACATGCGTGGCGGAATAGCGGCGGGAAACGACAAACGACATTTTTCAGATAAAATAAGGGCCCTGTATTCTTTCATCGCTTCTTCCATCCTTTACTGGTTTCTATAAACAATATCACAGACGCCAACAAATTTGATATTTTATGGGGTGACTTCAAGAAGGTAATTTCCATTCAAATTCTTCTCACTGCAAATTGCCCGTACATAACCTTTTCACAGTAGGTGTGTTAATTTCCACCACGGGCCATTGGGTTTGGAATGGTGGATTCGCCATCCAGACAAGCAAGCGATATTTGGAACAGCAATCACAGATAGCTAACAGCGTGCCGACAGCTGTGAGGTTGCGACCTATGCTGATCATACCTCACCACAGAAACCAGCTTTATTGCGAGGTACGGTATATCACATTTGCCTTGTCCTGTTTTCTCATGTCCGTACCTTACAGGTAGTGCTGACTCAGAAAACTTTAAAGGGCCCCTTAACTTTGAGTGCCTGAGTTTTGTCAAAGCAAGCATGTTTTTTACCAGTACTGTGCCTCAGAAGGCTCACTGTCTCAACTACAGTGTCCAACTTAACGAAAAACCCACTCGCAGAATACAAGAATACTTCAATAATCTGTAATATATTTTAAACAATTTTAATGCATAAAAATTAGGCTATTAAGAATAAATTATTAGGATGTGTTGAAATACCATATACAGTCGAACTCGGTTATAACGTCATGAAGCGGAATGAATATTTTGCTTCGTTATAAACGAGTGTTGTTATAACCGAGCAGTGTAACGTTATGGTTAACAGTGAGGAATTAATTGGTACCACAGAATATCTGACGCTATAGACGAGGTGTCGTATAAACCGATGTCGTTATAACCGGGTTCGACATTATGTTAATATGATACAGTTTAATATTGTATTTAACTTTTTAAAGCCTAGCGGTAACTTTACGTATCACCAGGTTTAATATTAAAAAATTCTGCGTGGTGCCCACATTGCGTTTATGTGTTTTGTACGGATCTCAGAACAAACAGCAACTTTTGCCTTATAAAACATTAAGAGACTGGTTTTTATAACCGAAGTGGAGAGTGTTTACAGCGCGGTACGCACTGAGTCCTTAAATAAAACAGATACGCTTCGTCTTTAAAGGGTTAATATTGGTGCCAATAGTTGGCAAGAAACCTGTTTACGGCATGGTTTCTTTGTGACATCGCAATCTACTGACCTACCAAACGGATATTTTTGGAGACACTTTAGAAAGCTTGTTATTCGGCATTGATGACAATCCTCTTCTTTATTAATTCTTCCTTAAAAACTGATTTTAAGAAAAAAAAGTTTATGCTAAAAATTTACAGCGCTGCCTCAAGCGGAGGCCAAGAGAAGCTAACATATTTCATGTACTTCCCTTGGCCTCCTCTTGAGGCAGGACTGTCGATGTCAACGTTTTGTCTCTTATTTACATTTTGCTTATAATCCGTTGTTCTACGAAAGAAATTAACCAGCATCAAGCATTCAGTATGCACAAATTTTAACGTTGATTAAGGTTAAAGTACTGTAATTTTTTATGATAAAATATTTTACTCTTTCCGCGTGCGAATCATTCGCACAGGTACAACTAGTGCGTAATAAAACAAGCCAGTTATTTCCATTCCACCAGCTCAGCAGTTACTTTTAGACATGTCAGTAAAAGCAACGTTGCCCGTCTAACTTAAGAACAATGTCATTAAACGCTAACATGCTTACATATAAAGTTGTAGCATGCATGGTAATGCATTTAAATAAGATTTTACTGAAAATTATCGGCATGACACATAATTCAGCTTTAAGGCTGAAGCTGTCAGTATCTCCAGAACGTGCCACTGAATTAAATTCAAATGCACCGACATCCACATTGAACAATGGCGTCCTCCAAAGTAATTTCACTCTCTGAGATCAAGCCTTTCTTATTGCTTTTCCAGGTAGATTCATTCCTCGGGCATGAATTTCTTCGTTCGGACAGTTGCCATGTTTTACCCCGTCGATTTAAACTTTGTATAGGGCCTACTGCGGCCTGCGGTCCATTAGGAACTAGCAGAACAGAAAAATCAGTCGACAAATCCAAACCCGCGAGGTATCCTGAACCAATAACTCCAGTTATATCACACACGACGCTGTTTTGGCATACGCGATGCCTGCAATAAATTGCTTTCAACTTTTTACTCCTGTCGCCGCAGGCATTCCAGGTATCTATTCAATTAATTCTGTCTGTTTTGTATTTACCTTGTGGGGTTACATATGTCGTTCAGGTGACCTTTACAGTTTTTTTCTAATCAAATAAAAGTGAAATCTATTATAAAAAACACCACTCTTCGATGTGGCGTGGGAAAGATTTTTCTGAAAGGGGCCACGCTAGCTAGCTAGCTAGCTAGCTAACTAACTAGCTAACTAACTAACTAACTAACTAACTAACTAACTAACTAACTAACTAACTAACTAACTAACTAACTAACTAACTAACTAACTAAACTAAACTAAACTAACTAAACGACACTGACTGACTCTGCCTGCCTGCCTGCCTGCCTGTCTCTCTGTCTGTCTGACTGTCTGTCCATCCGTCCGTCCGTCCATCCCTCCATCCATCCATCCATCCATCCATCCATCCATCCATCCATCCATCCATCCACCCGTCCTATCTACCTATATATCTACCTAACTCGAAACAGCACGGTCTTTCTTCAGATGCTAACAGTTCCCCAGCTGGCTAAAATTTACCCGTAATTTTTGGAACTGGAAGGTCATCCCGCATTCACAAGAGCCTGCCACCTTTCCATCTCCTCAGCCAGACAAATCCAATCCCATCCACACTACCCCACCCTACACCACACTGTGCGATTAAAATATAGGTTCTCAATATTTGCAGCTCTGGTTCACAAATTTACGTCATAAGCTTATTCAATATGTAATGCTTACAGTGGCACATTCAAACACTAACCTACGCCTGAAACTCTGTATAGTCGTTATATGTGTGTGTGTGTGTGTGTGTGTGTGTGTGTGTGTGTAAATAAAACAGAACAATTACAGATAGAAAAGACGCAGCATTTTATGTATGGATTAACAGATAAAGACATCATAAAACACAAATATATATATATATATGTTGCGCAACATGTTGTCACCAATGAGCTACACGTTTCGAGCCAAAACGTCTATCGTCAGGTTTTTTATAAAAAACAAAAAGTAAAAAGTAAATATTGCTTGCAGGCCAATATTCTTGTTCTGAAATTCACTTACAAAGGCCTCAAAAATTTTTAAATTATATGTAAAACGTTTCTTATTATTAGCTTTGAATCTTGTATCTTTTATATCAATCATTTAAAGCCTAGCGGTAACTTTACATACCACCAGGTTTAACATTAAAAAATTCTATGTTCTGCCCACTCATTGCGTTTATGTGTTTTGTACGGATCTCAGAACAAACAGCGATTATTTCCCTACACAGCATTAACTGACAGGTTTTTATAACCGAGACGGACAGTGTTCACTGCGCGGTACGAACTGGGTCCTTATATATAAAACAGATACGCTTTGTCTTTAAAGGGTTAAACTGTTTTCTCTTAGAATATTACAAGGTTTCCTTTGAAATCTAAATTAAGATTAAAATTCTACTTTAAAATAACAAACTTGATCTAACTTTATATCTTCAACACTCTTCCCTCGTGAATCAACAGAGTGTTTCGTGTTTTATGTTATAAGAGCCGTACAGTTCTAATTTCACTCACAAACCTCGTTAACATTCAGTACCTCGTTTGGATAAGCAGAATTCCCTGCAAATTTTAGTCCTGTTGTCTCGTGTTCACTCGTTATTCCCACGCGCAGCAACTTCGGAATTGTTTTTTGTTTCTTTGTTATTTATTTAAAGTCACTATCAACAGCTCATTCGTCGAATGTTTGGAAGAGAACGAGTTAACTAATTGGAAAGGACGTTTAAGGGGATATTCCTGAAATAATGCGACTTACTCTCATGGCGTTTCCTTTCAAGGAATCGATGAAAACCTTGGAATAGTGGCTCCTTACCGTGATTTGAAGACGGGACCTTGCGAATACGGAGCATGTCTGGTGGCGCAGTTTGGTTACATAAGACTCGGACTTTTCTAAGAACAGCGTTTTTAAACTTTTAAAGCCTAGCAGTAACTTTACATATCACCAGGTTTAACATTAAAAAATTCTACGTGGTGCCCACATTGCGTTTATGTGTTTTGTACGGATCTCAGAACAAACAGCAACTTTTGCCTTATAAAACATTAAGAGATTGGTTTTTATAACCGAAGTGGAGAGTGTTTACAGCGCGGTACGCACTGAGTCCTTATATGAAACAGATACGTTCCGTCTTTAAAGGGTCAAAGTTTATCGGCTGGGACAAATATGAAAATCTGAAGACAGCATTACGACCCACATTTCAGTTTCGAATTAACAATGTGTTTTAATTACTTTACTCTTGTCTCCAAACGAAGAATATCACCGTTATTAGAAGACAAAAAAACTTGCGTATAACGGAACCATAAGGGACCAAAATTTTGCACTGCAAGAAGGTTACGTTTAATACAGGTATGCCTATTTCAATTATGAATGATCAGGGCTGCAGATCATCGCGACTAAAACTTTTTCCGCTAAAGGTAGGTTTCCGTTATGACCAGGCTCCGTTTAAAACAGGTTTCAATGTACAACTAAAGCGTAGAAAATTAATCAGGTCCTGAATCTAAAAAATTATAACATTAAAATAGAGGTGTGCTAACTTAAAAAAAACTAGGAACTACCCCAGAATTCTAGGCGCCACGGTAAAAAATGTAGTCGCCCGGGCGAACCTCACAGCCGGGATTTATGAACCCCTGCACTGAAATAATTAGTTTATTATTAATTCACTCTGTTTTTGAAAACCAACAAATACTGGAAGAACAGCGCAAAATTAAAACATATTTCGGTATGTTAATGTGATGTCACACTTTGCAAAAGCTTTTGACAATTTTACAGACCTTTCACGTGTCATTCAAAGGCTGCATCTTTAATCGCGTTCTGGTTGAAGCTTCGAAGCTTAGTTTTTGTGGCTGAAGTTGCTGAATGTGGGTTTCAGAAGAGCGTGGTAAAATTTTCAGATTTTAATTTTCCAGAACTCGATACTTCTTTTACACTTTGATCCGGAATGCACTCAGTAATCCCGTTTGTTTTTACAAAAACAAACTGCAGGGTAATGTCTGCTCTATTCGAAGGCCTGTACTGATAGAAACGTCGTCAAACAAACCTTCCAAAGTCAATGTCACAGCGGATACACACCCAACCGCGTTTAGTCAAATCCTCCGCGACGCAGCGGTGAAAGTCAACAGTCTGTTGTTCGTATGTTCCACAATAACATTTCTTTACATCGCGAAGTTAAACATTCAACTTCCAGGAGCAAGTTTAACCCTTTAAAGGCGAAGCGTATCTGTTTTATATCAGGACCCAGTGCGTACCGCGCAGTAAACACTCTCCACTTCGGTTATAAAAACCAGTCTCTTAATGTTTTATAAGGCAAAAGTTGCTGTTTGTTCTGAGATCCGTACAAAATACATAAACGCAATGTGGGCACCACGTAGAATTTTTTAACGTTAAACCTGGTGGTACGTAAAGTTACCGCTAGGCTTTGAAGTTTAATGTCGTGAAGAAGTAATAACATTCTTTCATTTCCCCTTCCCCATATTTCCGTTTTCCTTTGAAAGCTGTCAATTTCTCAGTCAAAAAAACGGCCTTGTACACAAATATCCTGTCTACCATCGAGGTCGCAGTCAAGGGATTAGCTGTCTTCCAATCCTACTTGGCAACTCCCGGCTTAAAATCCAAAGAACGGATAGCCTGAGGTGTTTCGTGGTTTTACTCATTTCCTCCATTCAAATACTGGAATAATATCTTGTGCATTAGAACAAGGAGGATTCTTTCCTTAACATTTCCAATTCATTACTTCTCAATCTTCGTACCATTCTACGCTGTTTAACGGCGTCTTCCAACGAGGATTCAGCATATTGTTTGGTGTTTAGCGACAAATCGAGAAAAAAAAATAAGGCAAATAAAAATTCTTAAATAGAGCGAGAAATTCCAAATATCATTCTAAACAACACGGGAATTTTGTCCCGTAATTGGCAATACTGGAGAAATCCCCGTGCGCTAGCAACTGCCTCTTTTTTTTCTTGTTTCCATTTTCATAGCTAGGTGTTCCTTAGCGGTTCCTCCGTGGGAAAAAAGAGTTTGAAAACACTGCCACAGAGTCTAATTAATTCATAAAACGGTTAAATTAAAAACAAACATACCCATGTCGCCAGAAATGAAGTGCGGATAGGCGTTATTTCGATAAAGACTTGATTACAGCTGTTGGAACATCACTGAGTGCCCGCATATCCCAACTCGCAACCGCCCTCTGCCACTATTCGCCAGTATCCAGTATTATTCCACGCTGCTATTGGTTATCGACAGTCGCTCTCTGGGGTAGCTTCACTGAAGTCACTGTTTACATTTTACTGCTAAGTTCTAGCTACCCAGTAACTGGTTAGTGGCCCCCTAACTAAATCACTGGTAACCGGCATGTAGGACCATCGCAGTAAGAATACTTCTTTGAGTGGTGAAATGTTCTTGGACAGTTGTCGGAAAACTAGGGCTCCCGACTCATATGCGGCCCTCGATCCCACTTCTTGCGACCAGCTAATGCCTTATATCAAATGAGAAATTTTAATTCAACAAGCAAAAAATGGAAAAGATACAAGATGCAGTAAAAAGTAAGTTGTTTCTGTCTTAACCTTTTAAAGCCTAGCGGTAACTTTACATACGACCAGGTTTAACATTAAAAAATTCTACGTGGTGCCCACATTGCGTTTGTGTGTTTTGTACGGATCTCAGAACAAACAGCAACTTTTGCCTTATAAAATATTAAGAGATTGGTTTTTATAACCGAAGTGGAGAGTGTTTACAGCGCGGTACGCACTGAGTCCTTATATAAAACAGATACACTTCGTCTTGAAAGGGTTAAGCAACACACGTGATTCGCTGAAGGTTAACTTAAACGAATTAAAGCAGGCTACAGCCACTCCCCGACTTACGCAATAGCTACGATCCGGAAGATCAGGCGAAAGTCGAATTTTGCCCAAATCCGATGTGAGTACACGTACAGAAACGCGTAAGTATTACTAAGAGTCAGGAAGAGAAGAAACATCCCACATACAATAAAACGAAGGAAAGCTAACTTCTTTAATCGCATTTTGCGCAGGAACTGCCTTCTAAAACATGTTATTCAAAGAAAGATAGAGGGAAAATAAAGACGATGAAGAAGACATAAGCAGCTACTGAAGGACTTTAGGCAAAAGATAGGATACTGGTGTGTGGAAGAGGAAGCACTAGATCGCACTCTCTTGAGAACTCGCGTTGGAAAAGGTTGCGGATCTGTCGGGAGATAGATTATGCGTTGATAAGGATCATCATGGTGAAATATCCATATATATATATATATATATATATAAAGCAGTCCCATTACAGGCCTGCACAGGCCCACAGGGTTCCAGGAGGTTGAGGCTTCCAGATTTCTAGACAATTGGCATATGAAGGTGGTGAGGTTGTCAGTCCTACGCACCGGCCGCCTTTAACCACCAGAAAATATTCCTGGTACTCATTTCTGTTAGAGGCTGAGTCCACCCCAGGGCCACAGTGCGTCCGGAAGGATTATGTCAATGAAAAATTTCAATGACACCATAGGGAATCGAACCCGCGACCTGCAGGTTTGTAGCGCAGTGCCTCAACCAACTGCGCCACCGCGGCCCTATACACACACGCGCGCGCGCGCGCGCGCACGCGCGCACAGGCACACATATACACACACATATACACAGGAGTCCAGTTGCAATCCCAACTCTAACACACTGGAACCTGATTGGCCGCAGCACGACCTTCCTGCAGTACGTGTTATCTCCCAGCAGTATTATTTTACAAACTTCGTCTCATTGGCGCTTCCATTTTCACAAGGAAAAATGTGGCGCAGATTTAAAAAATGCTACTGTTTACATTATTTTACTTTTTAAAAATACTGTAAGTCTCCCAAACTGCGTAACTTGGAGCCCCGTAAGTCGGAAGTGACTGTATTAACTTCTCTCTGGCGAACTTCAGAAAGTTTCACAGACTATAAATAAGGCAGCGCGCCTTCGTACAGTGGTACTTAGTGTCTCAAAAAGTAACTGCAGCATGGCGTCGAAGAAACGGAAAATCGGTGAAACAGATGGAATTTTTAATATCGATTGGAGCAGCAAATAGAGTCGAACTCGGTTATAAGGCCATGAAAGGGACTGAATATTTTGTGTCGTTATAAACGAGTGGTTTTCTAACCGAAGAGTATAATGTAATGATTAACAGTGAGGAATTAATTAGTACCACAGAATATATGACGCTATAGTCGAGGTGTCGCGTAAACAGATGTCGTAATAGCCGGGTTCGACTGTATTTTTTATTAAAAGTGCCGATAAAGCGGTTTGTCTGATCTGCCAGGGAACGATTAACCTTTTAAAGCCTAGCGGTAACTTTACATACCACCAGGTTTAACATTAAAAATTTCTACGTGGTGCCCACATTGCGTTTATGCGTTTTGTACGGATCTCAGAACAAACAGCAACTTTTGCCTTATAAAACATTAAGAGATTGGTTTTTATAACCGAAGTGGAGAGTGTTTACAGCGCGGTACGCACTGAGTCCTTATATAAAACAAATACGCTTCGTCTTTAAAGGGTTAAAACAAACAGGCCTATTAAGGTATTGTAATGAAAACCGTACGTTAAAGACAACGCGGCACTTGGCCCATGCGGTAGAGACTTGCGTTCGAATGACGACCAGTTCGAACCTCGTCCAGAGTACCTGCTGTTGTGCCTGTGGTTTTACATGACTTTCCCCAGTTCCTCTATGCAAAACCAGGAATAATACCGAAAATTATGCAGTGACAAGTTATTACAAATCCTTCCCACACTGTTACTGAATGGTTACGCTGACTTTCAACACTGCAGAGGACAATCTGTCGCACTGGGTGTCCTCACATACACAGCGAACCTGCACAGCACAATTATTGCGCACTACAAACCTTCCTGGCACGCGTGGCGCAGTTGATTCAGGCACTGCGCCACAAGCCGGAAGGTTGCCGGTTCGATTCCCGATGGTGTCATTGGAATTCTTCATTAACATAATCCTTCCGGCCGCACTATGGCCCTGGATTGGACTCAGCCTCCAACAGAAATGGGTACCAGGACTGTTTCCTGGAGGGTAAAGGCGGCCGGTGCGTAGGGCTGACAACCTTACCACCTTCATGTGTCGACTGTATTGAAATGGGAACCCTCAACTTCCTGGAACCCTTAGGCCTGTCCAGGCCTGTAATGGGACTGCTTTACCTTTTACAAATTTTCTTACTTTGTTTGTTTGTTTGTTTCTTTCTTTCTTTCTTTCTTCCTTTCTTTTTCTTTCTTTCTTTTTTCATTCTTACTTTTTTCTTTCTTTCTTTTCTTTCTTTCTTTCTTTCTCCTTCCTTTCATTCTTACTTTTTCTTTCTTTCTTTCTTTCTTTCTTTCTTTCTTTCTTACTTTTTTCTTTCTCTTTTCTTTCCTTTTTCTTTCTTTCATTCTCACTCCTTTCTTTCTTTCTTCTTTCTTTCTTTCTTTCATTCTCACTCCTTTCTTTCTTTCTTCTTTCTTTCTTTCTTTCTTTCTTACTTTTTCTTTTTACTTTCTTTTTTCTTTCTTTCTTTTCTTTCATTCTCACTTCTTTCTTTCTTTCTCTCTTTCTTTTATTCTTCTTTCTTTCTTTCTTACTTTTTTCTTTCTTTTTTCTTTCTTTCTTTTCTTTCATTCTCACTTCTTTCTTTCTTTCTTTCTTTCTTTCTTTCTTTCTTACTTTTTTCTTTCTTTCTTTTCTTTCATTCTCACTTCTTTCTTTCTTTCTTTCTTTCTTTCTTTCTTTCTTACTTTTTTCTTTCTTTCTTTTCTTTCATTCTCACTTCTTTCTTTCTTCCTTTCTTTCTTTCTTTCTTTCTTTCTTTCACGCATGCTTGTCGTGAATTCGCCTATCACCTCATACGAAAATTTTTCCTTCAACTAACCTTGCTGAAACCCGTTACATCAAAACCATTAACTTCCTCAGCATTAATAACTGCCCGCCGCACTTGCTGTTAACGCAATGTTTTTCAAACGCACAGTATTTCACTGTGGCACGGAGAGACACGGGCCGTCGTTGTTCTGGTATGCCTTTCCTCACTTGCTTGTTGAACGCTTCGCTTGGCCAGCTGGGTTGACGAGGCGCAGAGATGCAACATACGGTTACGTTTGTGGTGTACCGCCAAGGGGCAGACACGCACACTTGTACGTCACTTTGGCTGAAACTCAGGAACCCCTGAGTTCTTTTTCTGTCCTGACAGTCTTCTTTCAAGGATCGTTAGAGAACTGTCACATATTTCAAACGCTAGGTATGAGTCAGGACCAACAGATATTTACAGATCTTCAGATACCGGATTTACGGTGTGTTAGGCAAACCGGCAATACTTTGTAAGCCTGGCGCGTCAGTCGTTGCTGGTGTCTGCCGCAGACGTTAGACATGGCTAATCAGAATAGTCAAGAATCTTGACAGAAGCGCATGTTACGCTAGGATAAACAGCCTAGCCGATCCCAGTGGCCGCGCGGTCTAAGGCGTAGGTCTGCGGCCGAGCCCTTGCTGGGATCGTGGGTTCGAATCCCACCGGGGGCATGGATGTTTGTCTCTTGTGAGTGTTTGTGTTGTCAGGTAGAGGTCTCTGCGACGGACCGATCCCACGTCCAGAGGAGTCCTACTGACTGTGGTGTGTGTCTGAGTGTAACCAAGTGAAAATAAACAACCTGGACACCTGCTGTGAACAAGTAGGTAGAAGAGCGAAGGACTGCTAAACGATATGCAGCCTCATTGGGTGATGTATATATATATTACATATGTATATGTATATGTATATACTGCATACACATACATATGCCTAAATATAAACACACACGTGATCTTTATGGACATGCCCGTAGCCAGATCACGAACACAGCTGGTGCAGCGACTTCCAGTGCCGGTGCACTTGCAGTATGTAGGCGTACAGAAGGTTGCCGATTTTCGTTAATGGTCCCATTCCTAAAGCTTTCACGTAACCCGAAACTTACGTAAGCCGGAATTGACACCACCGCCAATTATTTATCACGCTTCATCGGTTACGTATACGTTTTTAGAATATCAGTGCACACGCGTGTGTATGTTTTTCAGTACTTTTCATACGGAAGACAGAAAGTGTGAATTAATAATTAGACTATTAATAATTAAAGATACTAATATCACATTACATACAATTCTTTTCGTTTCGTAGTCTTTCCCTCTTCTACCTACTTGTTCACAGTAGGTGTAGAGGGTTTTTATTTTCGCTTGATCACACTCAGACACACACCACAGTCGGTAGGACTCCTCTGGACGAGGGATGGGCCATCGCAGAGACCTCTACCTGACAACACGAACACTCTACAAGACAAACATCCATGCTCCCGGTGGGATTCGAACCCGCGATCCCAGCAAGGGCTCGGCCGCAGACCTACGCCTTAGACCGCCCGGCCACTGGGATCGGCATAGTACATACAATCCCAGCTAATGACATTAATAAGGTATAACAAAAGGTTTTATGATCTGCACTCCTCACTGAATATTATTGGGGTGCTCAAATCAAGAAGAATGAGATGGGCGGGGCATGTGGCACGTATACGTGACAGGAGAGGTATATACAGTGTTTTGGTCGGCAGACTTTTGGGAAAGTGACTATATGGAAGACATAGTGGTAGCTGGGAGAATAATATTAAAATGGATCTTCAAGAAGTAGGATGGGGAGGCATGGCCTGGATTGATCTGGAACAGGTGGGGGGCTCTTGTGAATGCGGTAATGAACCTTTAGGTTCGATAAAATGCAGGGAATTTCTTGCCTAGCTGTGGGCCTGTTAGTTTCTCAGGAAGGACGCAGCTGCGTGCAGTTAATAAAGAACACGAGTTCTTTTACTTAAATCAGAATTTACGTAGGTCGCGTATTACGTAACATAGTACATATACGTATATACATATGCTATGTATACATATTATTTATACATAAGCCTAAAGAGCGCCTTTGTCAGGACCACAAAATCAACACTTGAATTACACAATGCCCTCCGTAACATTGCACAAAACAGCTTCCATATATATGTATATATATATATTTTTTTTTTAAATGAGCTTCTTTGTCTTTTTGTGCATCCCTAAGTACTTCACTCAGCACAAGTTCATTAACCCGGTGTCCCTTACAAAGAGATACAGAGACACAGGGCTTTTAATGAAGCTGTGCTTATGTGTTTTGGTTCAGCAAAGAACTTCCCAAAGAAATTATAGCGCTGACAAGCCAACGCCTCGCAGCAGCAAATAACGTGGGTACACCGTTTCAATTGCAAAATTTGCAGTTTGGATCACCATCAAAGGGGCCCATAATATCCAGGTGATTAGCGAGTTTACGTACCACAGTACTATGTTTCATGGATACCATGCGGCTCCAGCGTCCCAAACTGCAGCCGAGGGTGCCAGAGACACGCCACAATACGCAGAAGAGTCACGATGCCACTGGAAGCTCCCGGGCCACTGCAGACGAAAGGGTTCCCACGTGGAATGCACTGCAGAACTTCAACCAACAGACTCAACCATTCGCTAGAATGATACCACATTCATCACGTGTCTACCGTTCGCTGTTCGCGCCTTTTGCCAATCGCGACTGTACATTTTTTTTTCAAGGGTCGCCTTCATGTCTTCACGTATTTCACTTCTGATCAGCATTTTTGTCTTTGATATTTTGCAAATTCCTAGTGGGTGCAGCCAGATCTGTAGTCAGTGCACTGCACCCACTTGCACCCACCTGGCGACACGCCTGGTCATGGAGTGTTAAATCTCCTTGCATTCCTCAACAGCACCGGGTGATTCCAATTAGATATGTTTATTATACATAAGGGCCGGGATAGCTCAGTCGGTATAGCGACTTGCTATGGACAGGACTGTCCAAGCATCGAAACCCGGTGCAGGCAACATTTTCCGCATCCGTCCAGACTGGCCCTGAGGCCCACCCCGCCTCTTATACAATGGTTACCGCGTCAATCCCGCGGCTAAAGCCGCCAGGTCGTGATGTTAAACACTCATCCCCATCAGCCGCCGAGTTTTAAAGAAAGAGTAGAGCTATACCTCTACGCCCCCTCTGTGCCTTCATGGCAGATTATAGGTGATGTTGACCTTCACCTTCTTAATTGTTAATGGACTTTAGAACCCACCAGAATACGAACTTCCAGTTTCGTAGTGTGGTTGTGATCAGTTTTGGGAGCGTACAGAATCGAAGTTCACACACGCCTCTCCAAAGCAAACGAATGCAAAACTGATGACAAAACCGGAGTTCCTCTACTAACCTTTTAAAGCCTAGCGGTAACTTTACGTACCACCAGGTTTAAGATTAAAAAATCCTACGTGGTGCCCACATTGCGTTTATGTGTTTTGTACGGATCTCAGAACAAACAGCAACTTTTGCCTTATAAAACATTAAGAGATTGGTTTTTATAACCGAAGTGGAGAGTGTTTACAGCGCGGTACGCACTGAGTCCTTATATAAAACAGATATGCTTCGTCTTTAAAGGGTTAATATACACGGAATTCGTAAGCTAATTTTTGGTAGTTTCGGTGTCACTACGCCATTTTATCAGCATTTACAGCCAATCAAATGACAATGTTTCAGAATTAATACGCTTATTACCGAATATTGCAGTTTAATTTTGCAACACAATTTTCTCATGGATTCACAAAGAAGTTTGGAGTCCAAAGTTTTTGCGTCAGTGTGGTTAAGTTTACGTTTTTCGTTAGTAGCATACATGTCGACGTCGGCATGTAGGCTGTAATTTTAAGAGTGGACACGAAACTCGTCTTAAATGGCTCCGACGACGCGGACACAGAAATTAATCTTGGAGGTGACGTGGAAAGGGCCATCCGGTTGCGTCTACCACGACTAACTTTATTACAGGTCTTACTTATTCCAGCAGCTTACGCGGACAGGCAGAAAGACTTCAATCTCTCAACCGCATTAGCACTTAACCATTATTTTTGTCTTACTTTCACATTTATTAGCCTCTACGTCCCTTATTTCACTTCCTTCCTGGCTTATTTCCTGTTCTGCCACATCTACTGACTTGAACTATAAAATAAGAAAAAAAATTAATTTCTATCGCCAAGTTTACTCAAGTTTCACCACTTCAAAAGGAATACCGGACAGAGATGAGACACGTAGAAAAATAACAGAAAACCCGGCATGAAATGAAAAACAAAAGTAAGGATTCTGAAACGGAATAGGGCTGTCAAAGTTTGTTTTGAAGGGCTCGCAGGCAATATGGTTCAAAGCAGGCAGCCAGCAGCAGCCGACACTGTGTGCGGGTGTGTTTATGCACCGTCTCTCTCAAGTTGGGACTTGCCAAAAGGGACGCGTTATCGACAGAGTGGCTGATTTATGAGATAATATGAGGCAGGAAGGTGGATTTTATAAAAGACACTACTAGGAAAATAAATTTTTAAACATCATTATCTGGTTCTCACTTTTTGTCACATAAAATTTTGTGGAATACAAAAATAATGCGCGCGAAAGTGGTCATTTATCCCGTTCACTTATAGAGGTGAGTTCTCCCGTTACATCGTCCTGTCATACTATACATCACAGTCGCTCCTTGCCGTGTAACATTCCGAAAAACTAGAATGTGTAGCAATGTACAAACGTCTTAAAATAATTTATTCCTCAGACAGAATTTATTCGATGGTCCAGTGAAAACAGTCTGTTGATTTTGGGCTACCTTACAAGTAAGATTACGGCCATGATGCTTCACTTGACCTCCTTTAACGTTTTAAAGCCTAGCGGTAACTTTACGTACCACCAGGTTTAACATTAAAAAATTCTACGTGGTGCCCACATTGCGTTTATGTGTTCTGTACGGATCTCAGAGCAAACAGCAACTTTTGCCTTATAAAACATTAAGAGATTGGTTTTTATAACCGAAGTGGAGAGTGTTTACAGCGCGGTACGCACTGGGTCCTTATATAAAACATATATGCTTCGTCTTTAAAGGGTTAATTAGTCCGTGATTGGCAGGTTGCCTAGGCTTCTCTTCACGAAATAAGTTTCATTCTCTTTACAATATGAAAACTCACATTAAAACGCTTCTTCATTGGCATACGGTCCTTACAGTTTAACCAGTGCCCCCTTCAGAATGTTAGCCCATTACGGATCTGCCTTCTGCTTTTCTCCTAAATCTCTTGACACCCATTTATTTCAGATCATTCTCAATACAGTCTAGCCATCTTAGTTTTGGTCTTCCTATTTTTCTTCTTCCATCTGGTTTCCCCAGAAATACTTTTTTTACAGTCCTGTCATCAGACATTCTTACCAGATGTCCAGCCCATTCTAGTCCGCATTAAAATACATCAGGAATAATAACTCATTATACAGTATTTAATCAAACAAACTGAGCACAATCAATAGCAAATAATTACGTGTACAAAAAATCCGTTTCACAGAATACGAATTACGTTACGTAATAACTCAGATTCCCATTTATTAACGCCATAGTTTAAAAGCGCAATCGCCAATTCACATGACGACAAACACACAAACACACACACACACACACAAAACCACACAAAAGTCTGATTTATAACAGATTCAGCACCTTAATTAAACATTCAAACACAATTGCTCAAACAGTTAGTTACATAAACAGCTGCATAGACGGCACAGAGCAGAGTAAAATTAATCACAAAGAACCTAACCAAATTAAAAGCAAAATTCACATGAAACGTCAGTGATAGAACCACAGCGTAAAATCTGTTTAAGAGTTCTGAGTTAGTTAGTAAAAATACCTAAATGTAACCCATAGCGACTCAATAGTAATAATAATAATAATTTATACAGCTTGTCTCTGACAATTTCAGAGCTGAAGGAGCGACAGAGGCCTTCCTGAAAAACTAAGATTTCCGCAGCCAGTCAAGAAATTCCCCGCATTTTATGAAACCTGAATATGAACACCCCGTGTCCCCCACATTCCTGGCCCCGACGAATTCAGTCCACGCCAACCTTTCGTGTTCTTCTAAACCCATTTTAATACTATCCTACCATAAACGAATTGAATGATGTAAACAGCCTCTCCTTTCTGTGCGATATTAAGCAAATCTGAATTTTCTCGAATATTTTAATAACACTATCCAGCAAAAAATACGTGTTCTTACGGACGGACGGACGGATGGACGGACAGACTGATAAAAATAATGAAGCTAACAGTCGCTTTCCCAAACTTTGCAAACGCGACCACTATGTGACATTTAAAAGCAGGGCTGTGGAGTCGGAATCGGAAGGAATTTTTACGTGGAGTCGGAGTCGGAAGGAATTTAAGTGGAGTCGGAGTCGGAAGGAATTTTAGGTGGAGTCGGAAGGAATTTTTAGGCGGAGTCGGAGTCGGAAGGCATTTTAGGTGGAGTCGGAGTCGGAAGGAATTTTTAGGTGGAGTCGGAGTCGGAAGCAATTTTAGGTGGAGTCGGAATCGGAAGGAATTTTAGGTGCAGTCGGAAGGAATTTTAGGTGGAGTCAGAGTCGGAAGGAATTTTTAGGTGGAGTCGGAGTCGGAAGAAATTTTAGGTGCAGTCGGAGTCGGAAGGAATTTTAGGTGGAGTCGGAGTCGGAATGAATTTTTAGGTGGAGTAGGAGTCGGAAGGAATTTTAGGTGGAGTCGGAATCGGAAGAAATTTTTAGGTGCAGTCGGAGTCGGAAGGAATTTTTAGGTGGAGTCGGAGTCGGAAGGAATTTTTAGGTGGAGTCGGAATTGTTAGGTGGAGTCGGAGTCGGAAGGAATTTTTAAGTGGAGTCGGAGTCGGAAGGAATTTTTAGGTGGAGTCAGAGTCGGAAGGAATTTTAGGTGGAGTCGGAGTCGGAATTTTTAGGTGGAATAGGAGTCGGAAGGAATTTTTAGGTGGAGTCGGAGTCGGTAAAAATGTACCGACTCCGACTCCGACCTCAGTCTAAAATCTTAACTAGATACTCCAAATCCAGAGCTCTGATAACTACAGTAACCATTAGACTTATACTTAAATATAGGTTATAAGTCGAGGAAGTAGCCTGATGATTCACGTGGTGGCGACGAAATGTCTTATAGGTTTACCGTTATTAATACATACTGAGTTTTTATGAAGGAGTCGGAGTCAGAGTTTTATAAATCGAGGACTCGGGGTCGGAGCTTTTGTGTACCGACTCCACAGCCTTGTTTAAAAGGCGTCTGGATTCCTGAAACACGTCCTGCATCTTGGAAAGAATTGTGTGAAATTTGGCATCTGGCTGCTAGCCAGCCATTTCTAGGCTACATAACAGCATGACTCCTAACAACATCCACATGTAAACTTCGTAGATTTTGATATTCTGACAGCAATGGCAGACATGAGAATAACTTCAAAACTAATATCTCTGCGTCCAAGTTTCGGACGAAAACCAGCCAGTTTGGCGTGGAGGCTGCATGCTGATAACAGGGAACATGTAGCCCTGCTCACTCCGACTTCCTTGTTGTTACAGTACAGTCAGCTGTGCTTGTCGATTGCAATCAGCCTCAAGAGAAATTCTTGGCATGCTGGCACTTCCATTTCTCCCCTCTATGCCATCCTCTTCTATTATTGAGGAAGTGCAGACATATAAGAGAGTCACACACACACGTACGCACGCACGCACACGTATGCACGCACGCACACGTATGCACGCACGCACACGTATGCACGCACGCACACGTACGCACGCACGCACGCAATATTTCACATCACTTTCAATTCTGTTATGAGATCTCGGTCCGTTCTTCTCATTGAAAGTTGCACCGATTTTAACTTCTGACAACTCCGATAATCGTCCAAGTTTCACCGGACTTAATTTTTGAATTTGATTTCCTTAATATTTATTCACTTTTGCACTCTTCTTACAGATTTTAGTTTAAATTTTCTGTAAGAGTCCTATACGAATATTTCTTCCAGAAATTACATGTTTACATGAATATGTTCACTGTAACGCCTGCGTTTTATCGATTTTTTGGAAAAAAGAGGAGTTGAAACGAAGTACAGTCGAACCCGGTTATAACGACACCGGTTCATGCGACAACTTGTCTATAACGTCAGACATTCTGTGGTACCAATTTTAAGTCTTCACTGTTAACAGTAACACTATAATCCTCGGTTATAATAACACTCGTTTATAACGACACAAAATATTCAGTCGCGTTAAAGACGTTATAACCGAGTTCAAATACATTTAATTCTATAACTAACTAACTAACTAACTAACTAACTAACTAACTAACTAACTAACTAACTGGCTGGCTGGCTGGCTGACCAAGCAAGCAACTAACTAAACGCATAACTAATGAGTAAACTAAGTGACTGACTGACTGACTGACTGACTGACCAACAAACCAACCGACCGACCGACTAACCAACCAACCAGCCGACCGACCGACCGATCGACCAACCAACCAACCAACCAACCAACCAACCAACCAACCAACCAGCCAGCCGACCAACCAACCAACCAACCAACCAACCAACCAACCAACCAACCAACCAACCAACCAACCAGCCCACCGACTAATTCCTTCTTGATAAGCCAATAACCACTCAGCTACTCAAAAAACTCGCCTTCCTTTACGGTATCCGAATTTCATTACCGAGTTCACAACAGCCCTATCTGCTAAGACGCTCACTCCAAACCTTTTCAACACTCACTTTAATATTATCCACAGGTTTATGCCTATGTCCTCCAAATGGTCTCTTCCCTTCTGCCTCTAGCTTTCTTCACCACAATTTGTGTAAATTTTTCATCGCTCTTGCGCGCGTACATGAAGTACACACCTTATTCTAACCACCGTACTAATATTTCGTACAAAGAATAAATCAGAAAACTTTTGCATTATGCCGTTTTGTTCAGCGTCCACTACAGCCCTGCATGCTGTGTCTATACAGATAAATAATATCCTTCGAAACGTTCAAGCTTTGACTTGACGGCAGTTTGTATTCAATCTGTTCCCATTCTTGGAGTTCACACTGTGCCAGTGGGACAGTGGTAACATCTCGCCTGGACTGCTACAGATTAACCCTTTAAAGACGAAGCGTATCTGTTTTATATAAGGACTCAGTACGCATCGCGCTGTAAACACTCTCCACTTCGGTTATAAAAACCAATCTCTTAATGTTTTATAAGGCAAAAGTTGCTGTTTGTTCTGAGATCCGTACAAAACACATAAACGCAATGTGGGCACCACGTAGAATTTTTTAATGTTAAACCTGGTCGTATGTAAAGTTACCGCTAGGCTTTAAAAGGTTAAAGACGAAACGTGTGTTTTATATAAGAACTCAGTGCGCAACGCGCTGTACACACTCTCCACTTCGGTTATACAAAACCAATCTCTTAATGTTTTATAAGGCAAAAATTGCTGTTTGTTCTGAGATCCGTACAAAACACATAAACGCAATGTGGGCACCATGGAAAATTGATTAAAGTTAAGCCTGGTAGTACGTAAAGTTACCGCTAGGCTTTAAAAGGTTATTGCAGACTTCGTAGGGTAATTCATTACCATGCCCATTCTAGACTCCGTGTAAGAAACTACTTTTGTGAAGGCGAAGGATACCGAGTTGCACGAAGCCTCGATTACTCAGTGAGCCCAAATAAAGCAGGGCGAACAAATAGCGCCAATGTCTATACGGTACAGTGGGGCTGACGGTTCTAAGAACTACCGTAATAGACGGGCTTGGAGCACTGTGCAAACCAGCCGTTATTTTCACAAAACAACTCTGCTGTCGTCTGGCTGGCAACCAGATGTTCGCGAACCGCAAAACAGAAAACTGTACAAACAATAGGGGCAGTGTATCTTTTGTCTTCCAGGTTGCTATCCAAAAATACAAAGATTAGGGTATACAGAACTGTAGTTTTACCTGCTGTTTTGCATGCGTGTGAAACTTGGTCTCTCACACTGAGGGAGGAACAAAGACTGAGGGTGTTCGAGAATAGGGTGCTGAGGAGGATATTTGGGCCTAAGAGGGAAGAGGCGACAGGGGAGTGGAGAAGACTACATAACGAGGAACTTAATGACCTGTACTCATCATCAAATATTATTCGGGTGATCAAATCGAGAAGACTGAGATGGGCGGGGCATGTAGCACGTATGGGTCAAAAGAGAGGTTCATATAGGGTTTTGGTAGGGAGACCTGAGGGAAGGCGACAACTTGAGAGACCCAGGAGTAGACGGGAGGATAATATTAAGATGGATCTTCAATAAATGGGATGGGGGTATGGACTGGATAGAGCTGGCTCAGGATAGGGACAGGTGGCGGGCTCTTGTGAATACGGTAATGAACCTTCGGGTTCCATAAAATGCGGGGAATTTCTTGACTAGCTGAGAAACTGTTAGCTTCTCAAGAAGGCCTCTGCTCCATTGAGTTAGTTAGTTAGTTAGTTATTGGAAATGTAGGTGTAATGCAAAACTGTGGCGCGTTCTCATAATATTTATACCTCCTCGGCTACCATAACGACACCATTTCACTTGACCAGAGCACTTTTATGGAGACTTAATATCGCCAGCAAAAATAAAACGTACTAACGTCTTCATATAAAGCACCCGATTCCCCCCCCCCCCGAACAAAGTTTTGAATTTCGCGACAGATTTTTATAAAGTCATCCCACATCAAATTTCACGGAAATCGGTCCAACGGGAGCCGCTCTGATACATACAGACAGACGGACGGACATGACGAACGTAACAGGCGCTTTTGGGGACTACGCGAACGCCCCTAAAAGACAGTCTGCATGAAATTCTGGCCCTCCCAAGCCAGCTTAACCTTTTAGAGCCTAGCGGTAGCTTTACATACCACCAGGTTTAACATTAAAGAAATTCTACGTGGTGCCTACATTGCGTTTATGTGTTTTGTACGGATCTCAGAACAAACAGCAACTTTTGCCTTATAAAACATTAAGAGATTCGTTTTTATAACCGAAGTGGGGAGTGTTTACAGCGCGGTACGCACTGAATCCTTATATAAAACTGATACGCTTCGTCTTTAAAGGGTTAATCTTGCCCGTTCTGTGTGGTCTAGGCCGTAGTGCTTCTCCAACTAGAAGCCTTCTACGTGGCGAAGATAAAAACATCGCTATTCCTAATTAGTCTCAGCGTCACGAACATACGTGAGGAAGTATAGGCACTGATACACATACTATAAACGACTTTACATCGAGGTGCGTTCAGCTTCACGCTCCTGCTTCCTTATCCCTCGGCTACAGGGGGCCACATATACCGGACAGGAGTCTCAATCGACCTCAAAGTTGGTCTGGACACAATGAAAAACATCCTTTATTAGAATCAAACTCCGGTCATCCAGCCTGTAGCCTATACTGAGCTACACTAGCTACAACTTAGTTGGTGTTCCAAGTGCTAATTTCATTCAGTTTTACCCGTTATTTAATTTCAGTTATAACTACAGTCGAACCCGGTTATAACGACATTGGTTTATGCGATATCTCGTTTACAACGTCAGATATTCTGCAGTAACAATTAAGTCCTTACTGTTAACCATAACATTATACTCCTCTGTTATAACAACACTCGTTTATAACGACACAAAATATATTCAGTCCGTTTCATGACGTTATAACCGAGTCAGACTGTATTAGTGTCGCTATAAACGAGTGTCGCTATAAACGAGTGTCGCTATAAACGAGTGTTGCTATAAACCATGAGTGTAACGGTATGGTTAACAGTAAAGAAATTAATTGGTACCACACAATACCTGACGTTACAGACGCGGTGTTGCATACAGCGATATCCCTATAAGCGGGTTTGACTTCATTTAGATTTTTCCTGACGTCTCAGTATGATATATTCACCTGTATTCATCAACAGCAGTTACAGCTTCTTTGGAAGACAAACATCACAGCTTTTCAGCCACACAGCCATGCGGGCAGAGTGGCTTCAGACAGAATACTCTAATTATATATAAATGTCGCGCATTGAACACGTCAGCACCAGACGACAGCATTTCATAAGCTCGCTTTATTCACTGTCTCATAACATTCAGCACAGCATTTACACGACTTGCTAAAAGAATAACTGAAAAACTGGCTCACGAAAAGATAAGCCCCAAAATGCGACGAATACCAACAGGAAGTTATCGGAGTCTTCTGCGTGAATGTGGCAGTAGGAAGAGGGCACGTGCATGAAATTAACAAAAGCGTAAATAAAATAAATTCTATTATAAGGTATATCTGCAGATCTTTTACTTTCCTTGTGTAAGTAACTTAACCTTTTAAAGCCTAGCGGTAACTTTACGTACCACCAGGTTTAACATTAAAAAATTCTACGTGATGCCCACATTGCGTTTATGTGTTTTGTACGGATCTCAGAACAAACAGCAACTTTTGGCTTATAAAACATTAAGAGATTGGTTTTTATAACCGAAGTGGAGAGTGTTTACAGCGCGGTACGCACTGAGTCCTTTTATAAAACAGATACGCTTCGTCTTTAAAGGGTTAAAAAATTCTACGTGGTGCCCACATTGCGTTTATGTGTTTTGTATGGATATGAGAACAAACACAGAATTTTGCCTTACAAAATTTTATTTACGTTTGACTTAACCGTTTAAAGCCTAGCGGTAACTTTACATACGACCAGGTTTAACATTAAAAATTTCTACGTGGTGCCCACATTGCGTTTATGTGTTTTGTACGGATCTCAGAACAAACAGCAACTTTTGCCTTATAAAACATTAAGAGATTGGTTTTTATAACCGAAGTGGAGAGTGTTTACAGCGCGGTAGGCACTGAGTCCTTATATAAAACAAATGCGCTTCGTCTTTAAAGGGTTAAAATACAAACACAAAATACGGAGACACCCACAACTTGACTCATACACGTCAGGGGTACGAGTCGTCAAAGCTGTTTGTGAAAACCAATAGAGGCAGTTTCCGGGTTAACTAACATGTGACTTATGTAAAATCTGACTTACGTAAAAAATCCTTATTAATTATTAATGTTAATTAAAATTATATTAATATTATTAATTATTAACACTGTAATTATACCATGGTTCAGGCAGTTAACCGCCAGCCCTTCAACGTACACTTCCGGGTTCAATCCCCTATGACTTCGTGTGGGATTTGTGGCCGATCCCAGTGGCCGTGCGTTCTAAGGCTTACGTCTGCGGCCGCTCGTTTGCTGGGATTGCGGGTTCGAATCCCGCCGGGGGCATGGATATCTGTCTGTAATGAATGTCGTGTGTTGTCAGGTACAGATCTCTGCGACAGGCCGATTCCTCGTCTAGGGGAGTCCTACGGCGTGTGGTGTGTCTGAGTGTGATCCCGAAACCTCAATAATTAGGCGACCTACGCCCGAGTAGGCCTGTTGCGCCACAAGAAAACCATACTGTAATTATTAAATGAATCTGAATTTGTGTTTAGAAATTTAATGTGTTCCATGTCTGTGCACTATATTATACAAAAAACATTAAACACCAACAAATGCATAAAGGGTTTTTTCATCACTTGTAACACACTCCTACATGTTTCGACCCTGCTGGGTCATCTTCAGGGAGAACTATCTGCCGTGGTTACACTATGGTTGCATTTTATAGTTGAGCTGTTGATTGTGTATTGCGTGTCCTTTTGGATGCGCAAACTCTCTGTGGTCCCGGCTTGCACTGACTTTGTGTGTTTCGTATGAAAAGCACAGATAGAAGTAACACTTTAAATAGGTACTCTAACACTGTAAAAACTATAAAGAACCAATGAAATATCATAAATAAGTGAGAATGGGGTCAATTCCGACTTACTTAATTTTCCGATAACGTAAAATTTTAGGAACGCAAACCCGTTTGTAAGTTGACTGTCTGTGTTCAAGTTGTTTATATACACACACGAGGCTGACAGTGGAAGGCGTTTCAAAACATACCCTCACTGATACTAACTGCTGTAGTCGGATGAACAGAAACAAAATGCCATCATGTAGGTAAAAACTGTTTAATTTTATCAATGCACGACTGTAGTGGACCGGGATATCGCAGTCGGTGTAACTACTCGCTACGGGCTGGGCGGTTCGGGGATCGAATCCCTGTCCTGGCGAGATTTTCCGCACCCGTTCAGAACGGCCTGCGGCCCACCCATCCTCCTATACAGTGAATACCGGGTCATTTCCGGAGGTAAAGCGGCCGGAACGTGGTGTCGACCACCGACTCCCATCGGTGCCGAGATTAAAGAAAGATATAGCAAAACAGAGCCAACTTATGCGCAGTATTATTGTTTATTTATTTATCTTTTTTGTTCAGCTTCTCCCCGACATGTTTCGGCAAGTAACTATGCCATTATCAGGGCGGGGCTATATCAAGTTACGTAAGATGTGCATGAAATGTGGATATAAAATGTTAAAATATTTTAAATGTAATTTAAATTAATGTAAATTTAATGTAGAGATGTGCATGAAATGTGAATATAAAATGTTAAAACATTTTAAATGTAATTTAAATTAATGTAAATTTAATGTAAAAACATTTTACATTCACATGTCATGCACATCTTATGTAATTCGATATAGCCCCCTTGATAATGGCATAGTTACTTGCCGAAACATGTCGGGGAGATGATGAACAAAATAAGACAACTAAATAAACAATAATACTCCGCACAAGTTTGCTCTGTTTTGCTATACTGATCATATGCACGGAAATGAATAATATAAAAAAATTAAAGAAAGAGTAGATCCATACTCTTCTCCCCATCCGGGCCTTCACGGCCTTTACTAGGATGAGCTTTACCTTTACCTTCTTATGCATATCTCTGGCTTAAGTTGTCCCCCTAAACTGCGGCTCACGCACCCCGCCTAGCTGGTCACCCCTGGTATAGAATCACTATACCAGGGGTGGCCAGCGTCTGCCTGAGGCTAAAGAAAAAAAAACGCCTTGCGTGTTAGTTCACTATCCGTTCGGTGACTCGCAGCCCCTCCAGACGTATAATGTTACATTTTAATTCCTGGCTGTCGGTCTACCTGTCTGTCCGTCTGTCACGTTCCGTGCCTCTCTCAATATCTCAACAGCCAATCACTTTATTTACCTGGCCAGATCCGATTACGATTAGCTGCAAACTAGTTAAATATTGGCCCATCCTGGTGGCCGTGCGGTCTAAGACGTAGGTCTGCGGCCGTTGCATTGCTGGGGTCGCGGGTTCGAGTTCCCGCTGAGGGCATGGAACTTTGTCTCTTTTCTTTGTTGTATCTTGTGCAGGTAGCGGCCTCCGCGGCAAGCTGATCACGCGTTCAGAGGAAACCTACAGCGTATGTCTCTGTCTAATTTTGTGTGATCTAGAAGCCTCCACAGCGAGGTGGCTAGCGGCAAGTTGAACTGTAGAGAAAATCCATCTGACACGAATAACGGGTACTTTACATAAAGACCTATGTACATTTATGATAGTATCTCGCAGACGGGTACTTTACATAAAGACCTATGTACATTTATGATAACATCTCGCAGAATTCTTCTTAGAATGAGAAATGTTCTAAACAGAAGGTGTAGAGAAAATCAAAATACACATTTTATGTTCAACAACTCCCCTCTCCCCCCCCCCCCCCGGAACCCGAAAATCGAGCCGTTTATGAGATAATGTGGAAAAATATGGTAGAGCCGGACAGACCACAGATGACAATATAATACGGCGCATGCGCTTTGCATGCTGGATAACTAAGGCTACAGACACACACTCAGAATATGTAATACTTATTGCCTTTCCACGGCAACAGTGGTTACGGGAACGCGCCACAACGTTACGTTTATACCTATATTACCTTGTTCAAAAACTCCTTCCGTCTCTCTACTCTAGTTAACGGAATTTTGAGCAAAGATTGCCATGCATTACACAGGACACGGGCTTATCAACACAAACATTTTACACAGAAGGTACTGTACCTTCCCCCCCCCCCCCCATTCCACTGCGTGCAATGAGCCAATCATTTTACACCAACTGTCGTATCATCCCTTCCATTGTTAGTACTTGTAACGAATTAAGATATGGAGGGCCCTTTGAATTTTGGTGTACAGCACACCAAGCATCTGTCGTGCAGGACAATAAAGACAAACTGGGAGGCTATCGATTGCATCTAGGCTACCTATTTTCAATATACCGACGTTTATAAAGTAAAGTAAGAGGCTGGTTGGTCTCCACCCTTCGTTTCTGCTCCTGCAACGTAGTTGTTTAGAGTACAGTAACGGGCATAAAACAGAGCAAAAACATCCTGTGACATTACTTGGGTTAGGGCCACGTTAAGACCACGTCCCTGCCTTGTCAAAAGGTTAAACAAGGCGCAGTTCAATTAACACATAATGCTTCTTTATGTAACGATAACACAACAACAATTTTTCTGGACGTTAACATGTGGCAACGCTGTATAAATCCTGTAAGGCTTCTACTTACAAGTACACAGCACAAAAATCACAACCAATGAATGGATTCTTTTCATATATCAATAAGAGTAGTTTTGTGACGTCATGATCTACTGAACTACCGATCGATCTTTTCAAACTAGACGCTTTTAGAACGCTTGTGATTCGGCAGTGATGGCAATCTTCTTTATTCTTACAAATTCCTTCTCAAAAAATCGTTTCTTAACGAAAAAAGGCTAACTTTCAGAATTGCCTCAAGCGGAGGCCAAGGGAAGCTAACATATTTATTGTACTTCCCTTGGCCTCCGCTTGAGGCAGCAATGTCGAGTTCAACGTTTTGTTTCTTATTTACACGTGTTAGTAAGTTTCTGTTTCCTATTTACACGTGGCTTATGATCCGTTGAACTCCGAAGGAAACTACCCACCATCACCCATCAGTATGTACAATGTTTAATGTTTATTAAGATTAGAATGCTGTAACTTTTGTTGATTAAATATTTTAATGTTTCTGCGTGCGAATTATTGGCAGGAGTACAACTAGTTATCTATACTGTGTGAAAGCTATTCGTGAAATGTAGTTATAACACCTATCCAACTAATTCACTGTTTTAATACCTCTGTATTACAACTTTTACAACGTTGTTATACAGAGATATTAACCTTTTAAAGCCTAGCGGTAACTTTACATAAAACCAGGTTTAATATTAAAAAATTCTACGTGGCGCCCACATTGCGTTTATGTGTTTTGTACGGATCTCAGAACAAACAGCAACTTTTGCCTTATAAAACATTAAGAGATTGGTTTTTATAACCGAAGTGGAGAGTGTTTACAGCGCGGTACGCGCTGAGTCCTTATATAAAACAGATACGCTTCGTCTTTAAAGTGTTAATACAGGTTCCCACGGGCTTCTATGTGGTCATTACGTTTACTGTGTTGGTGTTTCTGGACGCAGGAATATGTGGGCAAACCTTGGTTTGATCTGACAACATTTAAGTTGCAAATTTTCATTAGCTGTATTGCGGCAGATTGTTAATTACTTCATCTATTTAATCTAAAGTGGGGTTAACAGAAGGGCAGTAGGTAAAGATAAGCTACAGGTCTGAAGTCATACCTGCACTTGCCATGCAATGGCAGTGGTTGCTTCTGAACCGTGCGTATTATGACGTAATCATGCAACTGGGTGGTACACGCTTACCGCGCAAGTAAAGGAATTATATTAAATACGCCCTGATGATGGAGACAGTTACCGCACAAATCTACAGCGTTACCGTACAATTCTACAGCGTTTTCTCAACTCTACAGAGTTACAGTACAATTGTACAGAGTTACCACACGATTCTACAGCGTCACCGCACAATTCTACAGCGCTACCTCAAGTCTACAGCGTTACCGCAAAATTCCATGGCGTTACCGCATAAGTCTACGGCCTTACCGTAAATTCAATAGTTACCACGCAATTCTACAGCGTTATTGCACAAGTCTACAGCGTTAAAGCACAATTCTACATCGCCACCTCAAGCCTACAGCGTTGCTGTACAATTCTGCAGAGTTACCGCTCAAGTCTACAGCGTTACCGCACAAGTCTACAGCGTTACTGTACAACTCTGCAGCGTCACCGCACAAGTCTACAGCGTTACCGTACAATTCTGCAGCGTTACCGCACAAGTCTACAGCGTTACCGTACAATTCTGCAGTGTCACCGCACAAGTCTACAGCGTTTCCGTACAATTCTGCAGCGCTACCGCACAAGTCTACAGCGTTACCGTACAATTCTGCAGAGTTACCGCACAAGTCTACAGCGTTACCGTACAATTCTGCAGCGTTACCGCACAAGTCTACAGCGTTGCAGTACAATTCTGCAGAGTTACAGCTCAAGTCTACAGCGTTGTCGTACAATTCTGCAGAGTTACCGCTCAAGTCTACAGCGTTGCTGTACAATTCTGCAGCGTTACCGCACGAGTCTATAGCGTTGCTGTACAATCCTGCAGAGTTACCGCACAAGTCTAAAGCCTTACCGTACAATTCTGCAGAGTTACCGCACGTCTACAGCGTTACCGTAGAATTCTGCAGAGTTACCGCACAAGTCTACAGCGTTGCTGTACAATTCTGCAGCGTTACCGCACAAGTCTACAGCGTTACCGTAGAATTATGCAGTTACCGCACAAGTCTACAGCGTTACCGTACAATTCTGCAGTTACCGCACAAGTCTACAGCGTTATCGTAGAATTCTGCAGAGTTACCGCACAAGTCTACAGCGTTACCGTACAATTCTGCAGTTACCGCACAAGTCTACAGCGTTACCGTATAATTCTGCAGAGTTACCGCACAAGTCTACAGCGTTACCGTACAATTCTGCAGTTACCGCACAAGTCTACAGCGTTACCGTAGAATTCTGCAGAGTTACCGCACAAGTCTACAGCGTTACCGTACAATTCTGCAGTTACCGCACAAGTCTACAGCGTTACCGTATAATTCTGCAGAGTTACCGCACAAGTCTACAGCGTTACCGTACAATTCTGCAGTTACCGCACAAGTCTACAGCGTTACCGTA
>BLKM01000821.1:2382472-2414420 GCA_013340265.1 Coptotermes formosanus
ACACACACACACACACACACACATACATACATACATACATACATACATACATACATACATACATACATACATACATACATACATACATACATACATACACACACACACACACACACACACACACACACACATATTCACCTATTTATCTACTTACGGTTTATTTAACGTCCAAGTCCGAGGCACTATGTAACATTTCGTAGTACGCCCATTTTCTACGGCAGGAGTTGTTAGCCCCTCGCCCAGACCCCAAGCAGAAAAGACCCTCCCTTGTCAGCTGTCCGCAACTGGTTATTCAATGCACTCGCACCTACCCTCAAGATCTGCAGGCCGCCGGCTCTTCCTCAGTCCGCACAATGAGGACGCGTCACGCCACACTGATAGAATGGGGACACGTGACGGACCCTCCTGAACGCCCCAATGAAACATCGGTTTTCTTAAAATGTTGGGGATTTCTTGACTGGTGCACGAAACCACCAGCAGCTTAGGTTACAGCAGGACAATTCACGAACTGGAAACAATAATGAATAAAGCGGGTCGTGGCCTATCTCACAGTTATATAAACTGATTAATACATAATCTTAACCTTTTAAAGCCTAGCAGTAGCTTTACGTACCACCAGGTTTAACATTAAAAAATTCTACGTGGTGCCCACATTGCGTTTATGTGTTTTGTACGGATCTCAGAACAAACAGCAACTTTTGCCTTATAAAACATTAAGAGACTGGTTTTTATAACCGACGTGGAGAGTGTTTACAGCGCGGTACGCACTGAGTCCTTATATAAAACAGATAGGCTTCGTCTTTAAAGGGTTAACATAGGACATCCCCACTGGTGTATCAAATCACAAAAGTATGCTTATTCAACTGTAAATCACACACAAGCAGCTACTTTGTGCAAGTTTACTTGGCAACTACTTTCGGTTCCGAAAATGAGCCATCAGCAGGCCACGTTATACATTACTATTTTATATTTTTCTCTCGTGTGGCGCAACAGCCCAACTCGGGCCTAGGCCGCCTCACTGTTGAGGTTTCTAAATCACACATAATTAGACACACACACTCGGTAGGACTCCTCTGGACGAGTGATCAGCCCGTCGCAGAGGCCGCTACCTATACAACACACAACACTCACAATAGACATACATCAATGTCCCCGGCGAAATTCGAACACACGATCCCAGCAAGCGCTCTGTCGCAGACCCACGCCTTAGACCGCGCGGCCACTGAGATCGGCATCATTTTATATTTACTACGTTACATTAATTTTAAGTTTTATTACTGTAATTATATTTATATTGAATTTTTTAATACTTAACAGACTTGTAACCTTGCTACAGTATTGCTATGATTCCTGACGACAGCAGTTAAGCCGAAACACGTAGGATGGTAAACAAACATCGTATTAAAAGTGTATCTCGTTGGTTTTACTGTCTCATGCGCCATTATACGAGTGTACAAAGTACTGCTGTGTTATAAAAAAGCTACTATCTGATTATACGGGTGTACAAGGCAGCAATGTGTTATAAAAACGCTACTGTCTCATTATACGGGTGTACAAGGCAGCAATGTGTTATAAAACGCTACTGTCTCATACGGATGTACAAGGCAGCAGTGTGTTATAAAATCGCTACTGTCTCATTATACGGATGTACAAGGCAGCAGTGTGTTATATAAACGCTACTGCCTCATTATACGGATGTATAAGGTAGCGATGAATGATAAAAAAAGCTACTGTCACATTATGCGTGTGTACAAGGTAGCAACGTGTTATAAGAAAGCTACAATCTAATTATGCGGATGTACAAGGTAGCAATGTGTTATAAAAACGCTACTGTCACATTACACGGATGTACAAGGTAGCGACGAGTCATAAAGAAACTAGTATCACATTACGCGCGTGTACAAGGTAGCGATGTGTTGTAAGAAATCTACACTCTAATTATACGGGTGTACAAGGTAGGAATGTGTTATGAAACCGCTATTGTCACATTACACGGATGTACAAGGTAGCGACGTGTCATAAAAAAAGCTACTCTTGTCACCTTATGCGCGTGTACAAGGTAGCAATGTGTTACAAGAAATCTACAATCTCATTATACGGGTGTAAAAGGTAACCATGTGACACATAAAAGCTTCTATCTCATCACTCGCCTGGACAGACTTAAGATAAACACGTACAACCGGTCAGATAGTGTGGGGCGAGATTCGAAATGGGTACCTCCCAAACAGAAGCCAGAAGAGTTACCGCCTGAACCAACGTCGTCGGTGAAATTTGTATCAATCTATTCTATTAAAACGGCAATGCTTAATTCTTTGCATAAATAAAATCACAGTACGTGGCCTACGCCTGCAATGGCGCACTTCTTATAAACAGGAGCCATTAAGTGACGTGGATATCAAGCGGTAAGAGGTGGGCCTGCAGCTTGGGCCCTTTTGAGGTAACAGTTTTTTGGTAATAAATGATACCGTCTGTACCTGTAAATTTTACTCAAGTAAAATAATTTGACCAAGACAGGCAATGTACATCTAAACGTAACATTGACGCGCGTTCGCGTAACCATTGTTGCCGTCGAAAAGCGATAAGTATTAAATATTCTGAGTGTGTGTGTGTGTGTGTGTAGCCTTAGTTATCCAGCACGCAAAGCGCATGCGCCGTGTTATACAGTCATCTGTGGCCCGTCCAGCTGTACCAAATTTTTCCACATTATCTCATAAACGGCACGATTTTCGGGGGGGGGGGGGGGGAGATACTGGACATAAAATATATGTTTTTATTTCACCCACAACTTTTATCTGAAACATTTCTCATTATAAGAAGAACTCAGTGACATGTTATCGAAATTTACATACGAATACATGTAAAGCACCCGTTTTTCTTGTAATAGTTTAAACAAATTTGAATTTTTACGACATATTTAAAAAAATATGCAAACATTAAATTTCATGAAAATCCGTCCAATTGGAGCCGAGTTGTTCCATGTGTACGGACGGACAGACATGACGATAATAGTGGCTTTTCGCAATTTTACGAACGCGTCTAAAATACCTCAATTAATATTAGACCGCAGATATGAACAAACTGGTAAAGCTAGGTACAAATCAGTGCAATTCAATCAGTTCCGCTTATACAGCAGGAGCGAAGAATGACTGTTTCTTTGTTACCCTTGACTTCCAGTGACTCCGGTTCCCATGTGCAAGTGTCGCGACACATCCGACATATTTACGGGACAAGAAAATTCTCGTTTCACTTGTCGCTCTGGGCCACATGCACCACGGTCTACGCTCTGTAAGAAACTAACTCATACGACTTGTCCCTGAATGACAGCGTATACAAACCATAACGAACAGATTTAACTCAACAGCAACGCTGTTTTTGACTAACAGCGTATTCGCACTCTGCGTTTTTGTTTCTGTTCATTCATTCGACTGTCATCACAATTTAGTTCAGACTAAGTTACGTATGCAAATATCAGAGCAATTTTAAACACAAAATGACAACACAATGCAGATTAAAAGTAGCTAACCCAAGTTTCCTGAACAGCTACACTTGGCTCAAATTTTTCACATATCATATTTCACACCTAGAAAGTAAAAATTATATCCAACACCCATAAGGGTATTTTCTTGTTTGCGGAGAGATAGGCAAATACTTCCAGTTTTACAGATTCCCATGTACTGTTGTCGACAGATGGGAACAGATGTGACCTTGGCAGTAATGCACTGGCAAAACGCAGGCTGTCATAAGTAACTTCAGGTTTCCGCCGCGGTGTAAATGAGATCTGCGCCCTTCTGGAATTTTACGCAACGTAGATTGGTAGTTTGTTGCCGACGTTGCTGAGACAACTTATCTTCCCCATCTTCAAGGGCCAAGCAATCCAATGATGTTGTCCCGAAACGTCGGTAACAAAGTACCAATCCGTGCTGCGTAAAATCCCAGAAGAGTGCAGATCTCACACTGTTAGACTTTTACGGCCAGTAACCGAAGTATTACACTTAACCCTTTAAAGACGAAGCGTATCTGTTTTATACAAGGACTCAGTGCGTACTGCGCTGTAAACACTCTCCACTTCGGTTATAAAAACCAGTCACTTAATGTTTTATAAGGCAAAAGTTGCTGTTTGTTCTGAGATCCGTACAAAACACATAAACACAATGTGGGCACCACGTAGAATTTTTTAATGTTAAACCTGGCCGTACGTAAAGTTACCGCTAGGCTTTAAAAGGTTAAAACCACACTGGGCTAAAGTGCAGTTGCGTATTGTGCGTGTGCGTTATACTATTTCTTTCTACTGTGTTGTATCTGGTTATAGAGACGTGCATAAATTTGATATTTGGTTTTGTTCCAAAGTAGAGACCTAAAAAACCGTGACCAGTGGAAGTCATAGATTGTTTTAGCAAGCTATGCATACTTTCTTCCCACGGTTAACCCCGATATAATGGACCCTACCCATGCTGTAAAGGTCAACAATGTTCTTCTCAATAGAGAACAGTACATTCTGTGGGAAAAATCCACCACAATTTATGCTTTTATGTCACCTATATGTAACCCCGTATTACACAAATGCAGTCTGCTAACGCGCTTCCTTTTCAGTTCTGACATACCGCTGAGTAGTGCAACAAAGTGTCACACAACGAGCAACTCTAGTACCCTCTTTTGTTCTCTGACGCACAGATAACTTTCTTCTCCATGATGTCACAAGAGACAAGATACAGTCCTTTCTACATGCAAGCAGGGTGCGCTGTTTCCTACAGCAATTACACCAACAGAACAAATTAAGCCACCTTTACGTACGTAACTGCCAGACGAGGAGACTAGGAGCATATTTCACCGTGCTGATGTTATCACTTCGCAGTAAGGCTGTCTCACCCAGCAGTCTAACTGCGATACACTGGTGGCGGATGCCAAGACGGAGAAAATATCCGTGAATGAGGAAAATTAATTAAGCGGGCTGATTGTTTCTACCGTTCAGCAATTTTGTCTTCTAGGCCAAGAAAGCCAAACACGATAAGTGGATAAGGAACTCACCAACCAAAAATGCATAAATTTTTTTTGGAACTCCCACTGGAAGAGAATATTTCGAATTTTTTCTCCAGAAGCGTACACACACTCAGCTAGTATGTGATTCACAAACATTTTAACTAACTAACTAACTAACTAACTAACTAACTAACTAACTAACTAACTAACTAACTAACCAACCACCAACCAACCAACCAACCAACCAACCAACCAACCAACCAACCAACTAACCAACTAACTGACTGACTGACTGACTGACTCCATGGAGCACAGTCTTTACTGAGAAGCTAAGAGCTCCTCAGCTAGTTAACCCTTTAAAGACGAAGCGTATCTGTTTTATATAAGGACTCAGTGCGTACCGCGCTGTAAACACTCCACTTCGGTTATAAAAATCAGTCTCTAAATGTTTTATAAGGCAAAAGTTGCTGTTTGTTCTGAGATCCGTACAAAACACATAAACGCAATGTGGGCACCACGTAGAATTTTTTAATCTTAAACCTGGTCGTACGTAAAGTTACCGCTAGGCTTTAAAATGTTAAGAAATTCCTTGCATTTTATGGAACACGAAGGTTCATTACCGCATCCATAAGAACTCGCCACCTGTCCCCACTCTGAGCGCGAAAAATCCAGACCATGTCCCCATCCCACTTCTTAAAGACCCATTTTAACATTATCCTCCCACATATGCCTAGGTCTTCCAAGTGGTCTCCTTCCATCAGGTATCCCCTCCCAAAGTCCTGCATGCACTTCTCCTGTCTCCCACACATGCCACATGCCCTGCCCATCTCATCCCTCTTGATTTAATCACCCGAATAATATCGGGTGAGGAGTACAGATCAAAAACCTCGCAGCCATTTTAGACAACAATATCCATTACCGTCTGCATATAAGCACGCACCCAGCAAGGAGACCCAAGCTTTATATAAGTACAAAACATGTTTTATATACACACATAATTAAAGTGCCCTCCCTGAAGATGACCCGAAGACAGTCGAAACACGCTGGACTTTAGGTTTTAGTGCTTTAGTTGTAAAATTACATACATATTACAATATTGTGTATTTTGCTAGTGCTGTCTTATGTAATGTACCATTTTAAAAAGGCAAATATTATTTTTCTAATAAAACGCAGATGTGTTGACTAAAATTGTCTTTATTGTGTACCTTATGAAAGACATCGGGGTGCTGACGTCACAGTGTCTGAGCTGCTGCCAGAGTCGTTTAATAAGGAACGAATAAATAAACAAGAGATCTCCATCAGTCCCTATCCTGAGCCAAACAAATCAGTTTCACACAACAACGTAATATTAAAGTGGATCTTACAGCTCCAGTATGTGACGATGTGAGGTACAGTCCGCTGATCACCTTTTGAAATGACGGCGCTGCGTCTTTGATCGTAAGCAAGGACTATGTACTGCTAAAGATACAGGCTTTGGTACGTTGTTAAGTAGGTCAGTCTGCCATATGCAGGTATAGTTCTGGCTACACAGGGCTGCCCGAACGGTCTTGTCATTCCTCAACCGATAAGAAAGAAAGAAAGAAAGAAAGAAAGAAAGAAAGAAAGAAAGAAAGAAAGAAAGAAAGAAAGAAAGAAGGAAAGAAAGAAAGAAAGAAAGAAAGAAAGAAAGAAAGAAAGAAAGAAAGAAAGAAAATAAGTTACCGAATAACAAGAGGGAAAAGAAATAAATTGAGCGAGACCGGAGAGGAAGAAAGGAATAAGTGCAGAAGACCGTGAATGCTTCTCCTTCATTTTTCCCCGATTCAGCGTTCACAATGGAAGTCCGCCAGCCATTTCACTGCTTCTCAGCAGCACGGCGTTGAACATCATACCGCGCAGTGTTAAGGCCATATGCACAGGAGGCCGTACGTATGAAAATATGCAGAGCACAGAACTTCAGCAGGTCAGTGGTGCAGTATTATAAAATGCCTTGCGCATTATTTGTGTTGGTCTCGTAACTATGCTGCAGTAACCCCTACAGTATGACGAGTTTAATTAAGAAATATAGTTTTAGAATGTCATTTTGCGACAGGTTAGGATTGAAGACGAAATAAATAACAATAAACAGTAAGTATGTGACGTTACACGGTGTAGACAGGTATCAATTTACGAATGATTCGGAGCAACTTAACGCCTCCATCTTCAAGGAAGAGTCCCACCTCAAAAGGCAGTTTTCGTAATTGTCACCGTAATGGGACACTCAAGTGTCATCAATTCCCTGCAAGGCATAATGCTGAGACAAATATCAACCCCCTGATCACATATCTTTTCTCCCAAAACAATTTTTATATTTCTTCTGGAAAACTGACTGGACCAGAATTGTCAACATAATACTTAATTTAGCAATATATAATCTCACGAAATGATAGAGGTGCCTACAGGGATTTGATCGGGACATCTGAAGGAAAAAGCCCACTTGGAAGACACAAGCGTAGGTGGAAGAATAATATTAAAATGTATTTTCAAGAAGTGTGATGGGGAGGCATGGAAAGGATTGATCTGGCTCAGGATAGAGACAGGTGGCGGGCGCTTTTGAATGCGTTAATGAACCTTTGGGTTCCATAAAATGCGGGGAATTTCTCGACTAGCTGAGGAATTGTTAGCTTCTCAGGAAGGACTCTGCTCCACAGAAATACTTGATCTCAGAAGTACACACATTACAGTCAAGTGACCCCACAGCAAGTCATTCTGTCTCGTTTCTCTGAATGTGTTTGCTCCGTCGCGATGTTTCTGTACGTCAGATGGGTGCAGGTCCGTCTTCGGGTTCCTGGGGGTTTGGTCCGTCTTAACTCCCACGCTGCGTCACATTCGTTTCCATAATCTCTAACCAACAGGTCACATTCCGAAGCCCCTTAATAAGAAATTCTCTCCATGCTCAAAATATTCCCGTTAGCCGTCTCCTTAGACATCCTCAATCGACGACGCCTTCGCTCTTCTGGGACATGACGCAGCGTGATTGGCTACCGACGTTTCGGTACAATAATCTATCCCATTTTTAAGGGTCAAACAATCCAAGAAGTTTTCTTGGAATGTTGACACCGTCGATAACCAACTACCAGAATATACCAGAATCCCAATATCACAGAATATCCCAGAATCCCAATATCACAGAATATCCCAGAATCCCAATATCACAGAATATCCCAGAATCCCAATATCACAGAATATCCCAGAATCCCAATATCACAGAATATCCCAGAATCCCATTATCACAGAATATCCCAGAATCCCAATATCACAGAAATCCCAGAATCCCAGTATCACAGAATATCCCAGAATCCCAATATCCCAGAAGAGCGAAGATCGCAAATATGCAGCGGCAGAAGTCTGGAATCTCTCTTCCGCAGCCGGCGTTCTTTCCTTCTTATGAGCCACCAAGACTCGCATCCATACAATACAAGCAGAATTACTTTTACATATCCTTGTCTCCACGTTTTTTTTGTTAAATTTAATTTGTTCCTAATTTCTTTCTGCATGTAACACTGATTTGAAACTTCAATTCCTATACAGGACGAAATATGATTACGTCATGCACTTTGGTAATAACACACAGGCATTTACGCTTGGCTTACTGCGTTCATGTCTAGATCAACCGCCGCACCAGTCTAGCTAACTAACTAACTCCATGGAGCAGAGGCCTTCTTGAGAAGCTAACAGTTTCTCAACTAGTCAAAAAATTCCCCGCATTTTATGGAACCTGGAGGTTCATTACCGCATTCAGAAGAGCCCGCCACCTGTCCCTATTCTGAGCCCGTTCAATCCAGTCCATTCCCACATCCCACTTCTTGAAGATCCGTTTTACTATTATCCTCCCATCTACGCCTGAGTCTCTCAAGTGGTCGCCTTCCCTCAGGTCTCCCCACTGAAATCCTGTATGCACATCTCTCTTCCCCCACACGTGACCCCCTAACCAATATCTAAAATAGTTTCTGTATTTTTATTTCTAATATTCAGATTTCGGTCCAAAAAAAATTCACATCAACATTCTATTCAATATTACTGCTCCCTGAATTTCTTGGTACTTTCTACCGGGCGTCGACTAAAAACAAAATCGAAAAATAATTACAAGCAAACGTCTTCGTCTTTCAGGTAATTCTGAATAACAAGTGTGTCAGACAAAATGTTTAACCTTTTAAAGCCTAGCGGTAACTTTACATACCACCAGGTTTAACATGAAAAAATTCTACGTGGTGCCCACATTGCGTTTATGCGTTTTGTACGGATCTCAGAACAAACAGCAACTTTTGCCTTATAAAACATTAACCGAAGTGGAGAGTGTTTACTGCGCGGTACGCACTGAGTCCTTATATAAAACAGATACGCTTCGTCTTTAGAGGGTTAAGAGACTGGTTTTTATAACCGAAGTGGAGAGTGTTTACAGCGCGGTACGCACTGAGTCCTTATATAAAACAGATACGCTTCGTCTTTAAAGAGTTAAAGACACAGACCTTGCTGTAGTGTGTACGTATCACCTGTGTTCACTGCTAAACAAAACCCTTGACAAAATATTTATCTGAATGTGTAAAATATCATTGTGGCAGCTGTACACTACAGGTGCTACTTCTTAGCGCGGCCCTTCTGTGTGACAGAGTCTGCAGTCTATTATCATAATAAGGTCTACTGCATTCAGTATTCAACCTACGACAATAGGAGAAGGGTGGACGGAAGCAAGACACAATAAACAACTAATTCCACTATTATGAGGGGAAAAATAACAGTTGAAGGGCCCTTTGGGTGGTTTCTGCATCTCAAACAGACGTATAAATTTATCGACGTTTCGAAGAGACATTCTGTTTCAAAACAGAAGAGTATGAAGGTAGTGCTTCCCCTTGAAGGTAGGCAACTATCTGACAAACCAAATGGTGTCACTTCCCAGAAAGGATTAAGTCTAAAGAAACTTTAGGAACAGTCTCTGACTACAGTGAATTGTTTTCCACCTCAAACACAACAGCATCATATGACACTAATATTCATTCATAAGCCTACCGCTAAGGGCAAGCATTGGCGCAGTTGGTTGAGGCATTGCGCTACAAACCGGAAGGGCGCGGGTTCGATTCCCGATGGTGTCAGTGGATTTTTTCATTGACATAATCCTTCAGGCCGCACTATGGCCCTGGGGTCGACTCAGCCTCTAACAGAAATGAGTACCCGGAATATTTCCTGGGGGGGTAAAGGCGGCCGGTGCGTATGGCTGACAACCTTACCACCTTCAAGTGCCGATTGTCTAGAAATCTGGGAGCCTCAACCTCCTGGAACCCTAAGGGCCTGTCCAGGCCTTTACCTTTACTTTACCGCTAAGGGCGGCTTTATTAGTATTAGGTAAATTCGTGAGATTGGGACACTTCTGTCGCAGTGGTAACACCTAGTCCGTCAATAATGAAGGTCTCTGTAACTGGGGCGCAACCAGAATTTTTCCTTGGAGGCGGGGGGGGGGGCTGACCCTCAGGCTACGTATAATTTATGTTTGATTTTAAAAATTATATTATAAAAATCGTGCTGTAAGTACAACATAACACTGTCTGCAACTGCATTTTTATACATACAAATACAACTACATGTTCCATCACTCAATCACAGTGTCCTGTCTTCTTAATTTTGGATTTTATTAATTTATTTTTCAAAATTCTCATGTACTAGTCATGACCCGACTTCAGCGTCTGATTGATTTCATATGAAGGGGAAATCACATAAAAGTCTATGAAACCGATGTTTACTAAATTTAAGTTTTGGTGGGCGGGTTTTGGAGGGGGGCTGCAGCCCTCCCCCCCCCCCCGGTGGACCCTTGCTGTGTGAGGTCGGACTTGGCTTTTGGCGACGAAAAGGAACTGGGTTCACGTGAGGAAAAGAGCTAACTTCAAGTGATCACATTTCGTCCAGAGCCCGTATCATGTGAAAGATTCCTCTTCTGGGATATGAGGCCATGACGACTGAAAGATGTTTCGGAGGAGCTTTGTGCTTCCATCTTCAGGGTTCATGGAGGCCTTAAGCCTCGCACAGCCCATCATTGCTTACGAAGCCCTTCTGTGATATTTAAAAACAGCATTACTTGACTAACAGTGACAACTGTTCGAGGCATAATAAGAGTAAATACATGAAATCATTAACACCGAAAAGTACAGGATGTTTCTTTTATCGTATCATGGGATGTCACGGATGAAGGCCATCTATGCGATAGGGAGTTTCCCCTGTAACAGAACCAAAATCACCTGATCGATTTTTGAACAAACACGGCAGGTGGACGTACACTAACTCTTTCAACTTAAGTAGTAACTACATGCGGCACCTAGTTTAACACAAAAACCTCAGCATTTTCACCACATAACGTATTTGTTCCGTATGGATATCACAACAAACGGCAATACTTTCCCCACAGAGAATAAGGGATATTGGGCCATTACTACGGGGTATAAAGATCAGTACTTAACTACAGTCAAACTCGGTTATAACGTCATGAAATGGAGTGAATATTTTGTGTCGTTATAAACGAGTGTCGTTATAACCGAGGAGTATAATGTTATGGTTAACAGTGACGAATTAATTGGCACCACGGAATATTTGACGTTATATAAGAGGTGTTGCATAAACCGATCTCCTTACAACCAGGTTCGACTGTGTTTGCTACATTAAATTCTGCCCCGTCTTACACTTTTACATGTTTCAAATACCAGTGAAATAAATCCTAAGTAAGTTACATTCTATCCTAACCACCTCGGTCCGGACAAACAAGTTTCCGATGTAAAAACTGGAATTCCAGCTGCCTTGATACACCGTACACCAGGTGTTACCACAATGTGGCTGTCTCACGTGAATGGTGCGAGTTGCATAAGTTGCTTATAAAAAATAATATTCGAGACATTCAATAACAGACCGTTATATAGGACGCACATCGCCATAACACGCCATTTTGACAACTCCCTGCGCATGCGAGTTGCATAAGTTGCTTATAAAAAATAATATTCGAGACATTCAATAACAGACCGTTATATAGGACGCACATCGCCATAACACGCCATTTTGACAACTCCCTGCGCATGCGCGAGAAAACTTATTGTTTCGCGGCACCGCAGTTGCAAGCGGGACATTCAGAATTAACTACAGAAATAACTGCACAGAGGTTATGTTGATTTTAACTGATGTGTAGAAACTGTCGCAAAACTGTTTTGACAACCTTTGTAGTTTACAGAGACACGAGGCTGACTGTGCATGGAGGTTTAAAATATTTTCTAAAAGAAAGAGACTCATAACTAACTGAAACTTAAGTGTAGCTACGTGAAAATAAACAGGAAGGCATTAAATAAGGAAAAAAACTACTAACACGCGGCTCTTGCCTGAATTGCTACCAAATTGCGGGTCCTGGAACCCTTCTGCCTGACCACATCTCACGTATAACAATCACCAGCCATACGCGCGTTTTGACTCCTATACCAGCCTCATCCTCAGTGCTCCTAATGCTAATGCTATTTGTTGATAAAGTTTACAGCCTGGGGTAAGTGTTAATCCCTGTACTGCACTGTTTACGTGTGTTATGTCCACTGCAGTTCCAGCTGGACAGCACTATAATTGTAAACACAGTTAGATGCCGCCCTCACAACTTGTTTATTGGTTCAAAAGTTAAAATTGGCTACATGTTTCAACCACCCAGGTGGTCATCATAAGGTCTCATTACAAACGTAACAGGGGCCACATGTTTCAACCACCCAGGTGGTCATCATAAGGTCTTATTACAAACGTAACAGGGGCCACATGTTTCAACCACCCAGGTGGTCATCAACAGGCCTTATTACAAACGTAACAGGGGCCACATGTTTCAACCACCCAGGTGGTCATCAACAGGCCTTATTACAAACGTAACAGGGGCCACATGTTTCAACCACCCAGGTGGTCATCACCAGGCCTTATTACAAACGTAACAGGGGCCACATGTTTCAACCACCCAGGTGGTCATCATAAGGTCTTATTACAAACGTAACAGGGGCCACATGTTTCAACCACCCAGGTGGTCATCACCAGGCCTTATTACAAACGTAACAGAAAGACGTGTATAGTTGCTATAGACCTCAATTTAAATACCTTATTGATAAATGACAGGAAATGTTGGATTAAAATAACCATATTGAATCTAATCCCATACCACATTTTGTGCTGACACTAAATATCAAACTTTTTCCAAATATTAATTAAAACAACGTGTTGCATTAATAAACAATTTATTCACAAAATGTGTGTAGAGGTTTCTGTTACCTTTGTGAAAATATTTTATAGCTCAAATCTGTCTCCACTGCTCACTGTACAGTTTTCACACATTCGCACGGTTTCACGGTGTTTTATCCTGTTCAGAGGGCACGAACAAACAGTGACAAATGACGCAATATGTACGTAGTTACAAACACAACCTCGTAATGAAGTGCATAACAAAACTCAAAATTATGGCCCCTGCAATACAGCTGAATGGATCTGTTGCTGAATAATACGGCAGCCTACAGCAGCAGGTGACAGATAATTCTGTTTTATCATCGTCACTTTATGACATGCCTTTGTAAGCTGCGCAGAGCGGAAGTACTATCGAGGTTTGCAATAATTTCCAATTTCTGTTTTAATTTTACAAAAGCTTCAACAGTAAGACATTAAATTTTATGTTACCCATTTCCGTGCATATGATTAATATAGCAAAACAGATCCAACTTATGCACAATATTATTGTTTATCTATCTATCTATCTATCTATCTATATATCTATCTATCTTTTTGCTCATCTTCTTCCCGACATGTTTCGGCAATAACTATGCCATTATCAAGGGGCTACCTCAAGTTACATAAGGTGTGTATGAATGCTTTAATATTTTATAGGCACATTCATGCACATCTTATTTGATTTTGATATAGCCCCCTTGAGAATGGCATAGTTCCTTGCCGAAACATGTCGGAAGAAGATGAGCAAAAAGATAGATAAATAGATAAATAAATAAATAAATAAATAAGAAATATACAATAATATTTTGCATAAGTTGGATCTGTTCTGCTATAAGATATTAAAGTCTGTATGATTTTCTTTTGATACTAAGATTTAATTATAAGCAAGGCGTATATTTTGCAAATATCAGGCAAACAAGTACATGAAAATCCTTGACTCTGACGGAAATAATTACGATATGTGATACAGAATACCTGGAAACTATAGAGTGCATTTTGTTGGACTGCATATTATGTGATTTGACTGTCGACAGTGCACGGTACGAACAATATAAAAACAATACAAACATTAGTTGGGATATGTACGGGACATAAGCCTACATAACAAGGAACTTGGCAGTTTTCACATTCTCACCACTGTTGTTAAGGTATATAAAAATGTACGAACTACGACGTGAAGAAATTATTCCTTCTCTTGTCGCATTACTGCTGGCTTTGTTGAGGTTTACTTTACTTTACTTTACTTTATTTTACTTTAACAAATATATGGAAATCATGAAAAGTTACTGTTAACAATGAATAATTTCTGATTTTACATTGTTTATTCCGTGCGCTGTGACAAACTTAGTAACTTATGCACTATTCTATATTTTGTAAGCACAGTCACCCACCACACGCCGTACAACACGCATCATACAGGGACGGGATCCAACTGGGCTGAAGGAAGAATAGTTGTTTGTACACAGAGATTTAATTACAACGTAAACATGTATAATTTTTAATTATTTTAACAAACAAACTGTATTACCGGTTCACCAATATGATAGTACGTTTATGTAAAATATTTTAGACAAAACCTGTAATACAAAAACACTAATCACCAAGAAATGTACAAAGAGAGTTTTATTATCGATTGTAACACACTCCTACATGTTTCGACCCTGCTGGGTCATCTTCAGGGAGAACGTTTTGTTATCGTTACACTAAGATTGCACTTTACAGTTGAGTGAGAATGTGCTGTTGACTGTGTATTGTGTACTGGAGGCGTGAACTCTCTGCGGTCCCGGCGGCCGCGACCGCAGACAGTTCACGCCTCCAGTACACAGTCAACAGCACATTCTCACTCAACTGTAAAGTGCAACCTTAGTGTAACGATAACAAAAAGTTCTCCCTGAACATGACCCAGCAGGGTCGAAACATGTAGGAGTGTGTTACAATCGATGATAAAACTCTCTTTGTGCATTTGTTGGTGATTAGTGTTTTTGTATAATATAGTGCACGGACATGGAACACATTAAAACCCATAATATTCTGCAGTATTGTTATCACAACGTACGTGTGCTTATTATGACGTATTTTATTGCTGTAAGTTTTATAGAAACTTCGGTGTCAGCTCCCTGAAGATGCTGTGATATAACGCCGAAACATGTAGCAGCTACGTAAAAAGACAGTACGTATAAAATATAGAATAGTGCATTCGTTCCAGTTATATAAGTGTCTAAATAATTTATGATATGATATAAAATTATCGTTTCGACTTGTGTTAGGTTTGTGACGCAATAAATTTCACAAAATGTACCGGGTATGAGTCCGCAGTATCAGAAGTGTGAGAAAAATTGTCCTAGCAAACACAAGATGGCTACTGCGAAAGTCAGCAGACTGACGGGCACTCTCAAATCACACAATATTCAGTTCAAAAAATACACTCTACTGCTTCCGGATATTCTATATTATAATATCTTGTTAATCAGTTCAACCTTTTAAAGCGTAGCGGTAACTTTACGTACCACCAGGTTTAACATTAAAAAATTCTACGTGGTGCCCACATTGCGTTTATGTGTTTTGTACGGATCTCAGAACAAACAGCAACTTTTGCCTTATAAAACATTAAGAGACTGGTTTTTATAACCGAAGTGGAGAGTGTTTACAGCGCGGTACGCACTGAGTCCTTATATAAAAACAGACACGCTTCTTCTTTAAAGGGTTAATAAGATACTGTAATATAGAATATCCGGACTCAAAAGAGTGCATTTTGTTGGATTGACTATTGTGTGATTTGATTATCGACAGTGCACGGTATGAACAATTAAAAATTCATAGACATTCTCTTGCTGTACGCTAAAACTGACCATCCCTCATGTTTCCCTAGTACATAACAAGGCACGCGAACTCTTGCTTGATGTATCACTTACTACCAATTTACTGACTGAATCATTCAACATGTTACACATTAACATGTTACCATCTGTACCAGAACTAGCAACAGTGTGTTCAGTATGGTAGTCTGTTAGGTTAAAATCTTGTTCGTGCACCACAGCCGCTCCATTGTTTGCAAATGGCGTTGTTGTCTCCTAACCATTGTGTAAGTCAACACGCCTTACCTCGCTTTCGGTGTATCTTCCCATGCACAACACTAATGTCGTGAACACAAACGTGTCGTTGTTTTACAGCCGTCTTTATGGTCTTCAGGTGCATTGTTAGCTCTTCTGTTAAACTTGTTTACAAGAAAAAACAAATGAAAGTTTGATATATCTTCTGGTGTTCTTCCCCATCGTCTGCTGCTGCAATTCATTTGTTTCTACCTAGGCAAATTTCATACGTTCTGAAGCAAACTTCAAGTAAGCCTTATGGGCCCGTATACACAATTTTAAATCTTGCAAAATATGTAATATATTTTATACTTCTATTGGAGTGTGCAGCACGCATGTAACAGATGAATAACGCACACCTTTAATCCGCAATCTGTAAAGGGAAAAGGCCACTTACAGAAATATATTTGTAAACTGAAAAGTGATGCTAAATTGATCATAAAAACAGTGTTTGAAAACGTGAACTACATTCATTTGGTTTAAGAATGGAAACATCTGGCTTGCTTCTATGAAGACAATAATAAATCTTCTGGTCTTGAAAAAGGCGATGAATGTGGCGACAACCGATTTAGAAGAAAATTTCTGCGCCACGGAGGAATGTGCGCTTTAACCCTTTATAGACGAAGCATGTCTGTTTTATTTAAGGACTCAGTGCGTACCGCGCTGTAAACACTCTCCACTTCGGTTATAAAAACCAATCTCTTCATGTTTTATAAGGCAAAAGTTGCTGTTTGTTCTGAGATCCGTACAAAACACATAAACGCAATGTGGGCACCACGTAGAATTTTTTAATGTTAAACCTGGTGGTACGTAAAGTTACCGCTAGACTTTAAAAGGTTAAGAGTTGGAGCGCAAAACCGTCCTGAAGTGACACGTTACAGCAAGTACTGTGCAACACCTGTAACACAGTTCACCGGCACGCAAGAATTTCGCTGATCAGTGATCGAAAAGTCCAGGTTAATGCATTCATTCCCAGTAGTATTCGACGGATTCTTGTTTCGACTTTTCGCCTAAAGGATGGTTGTTCTGACAAACGTTTTGCGGGGTTTCCCCGCAGCTAACTGCTGCAGTAATTCCGTTCTTGCAATCAAGGCTGCATAATGCATGTGATAAAATATATTAAAATAAATTAAGGAACAGGTTAAGAAAACTCACTTGTTCTGACACTGAATATTTCTATAAATCTTCTGAACTCACAAAACGAAGTATCAACTGCTCAAGTAATCCATCCACCATCAAAACCACAACAAATATAAGGACATATATAAACGATGTTGCCATCAGACCTACACAAGCATCAGCATATACATCAATCCATTACACCATCAGATCCACCCTAGTATCAGCATATACGTCAATCCATTACACCATCAGATCCACCCTAGTATCAGCATATACATCAATCCATCCCACCATCGGACCCACACAAGTAACAAAACACCTATCAATGCCACGAGCGTAATTTGAAGTCGCAGCTTAGCTTCCACGCGGCCTAGGCCTGAAGATTCTCCAAAACATCAGTGAAGTTACAATTTCCCTTGCATTAACGTGGCAGTAAGCATTTTTAGCAGGATATCTTACTGACGATCATAGGAGATTCCTTTTTTTTTCTCTCTCTCTCTGTAACAAAAATCAAACCCCTGGCAACATGTTGCAGCATGATCGCCCAACAAAACAACAAAGTTGTTCCGTCCCCTTTCCTTTCCTTTCCTCCGAGGTCTACGCTTTGATACTTTTTTTTTGTAGAAGTTCTTCTTTGTTTCCCTTGCTTCTTATATTATGTTGCCTTTACGCAGTTTTTGCTTTCATAAGTTGAAGGACACAGTACTGGCTCTCTGGTGGACTGAACGTATAAGAATAGCCTCTTGTACAGTTCGATTAAGGAATGTTTTCCGAACGGTAGGAAGGGTTGGTTACTTGCCTGAGACAGCCGATATTAGACTCAGGGATGGAAAAATTGTTTCAGTTGGTGCAAGAGTCCGTCACTTGTTTCTGCGGCAAACAGAGTTCTTGGTTAATCGGTTAGGGTGGCCATGTCGGTAATTAACCTTTTAAAGCCTAGCGGTAACTTTACGTACCACCAGGTTTAACATTAAAAAATTCTACGTGGTGCCCACATTGCGTTTATGTGTTTTGTACGGATCTCAGAACAAACAGCGCCTTTTGCCTTATAAAACATTAAAGAGACTGGTTTTTATAACCGAAGTGCAGAGTGTTTACAGCGCGGTACGCACTGAGTCCTTCTATAAAACAGATACGCTTCGTCTTTAAAGGGTTAAAAAATTCTACGTGGTGCCCACATTGCGTTTATGTGTTTTGTACGGATCTCAGAACAAACAGCAACTTTTGCCTTATAAAACATTAAGAGATTGGTTTTTATAACCGAAGTGGAGTGTTTACAGCGCGGTACGCACTGAGTCCTTCTATAAAACAGATACACTTCGTCTTTAAAGGGTTAATTCAGACGGCGCTCATGAGAACAACACAAGCCTGAAAGTAAAATGAATACAATATTAACAATGTAACACACTTGCTTCGCCGAATAGCAATACGCAACTCAATGCGCATTTGATCTACATTTAGATTATATTACTTCCTCCCCTTCACGGGATTTTTTGCGGAGTATACACCGCCACTCGACACGATACACTGCATATGCTCCCCCAGGACCAGATATCTACATACGTTCGACACAGATGTTTGTATGCATGATCCACACATTTGTAAACAACTGCGATACCTGGAACGGCTTCTTTTTAACACTTTTAATATTATTAACCGGGGCTGTGGAGTCGGAGTCGGAAGGAATTTTTAGGTGGAGTCGGAGTTGGAGTCGGGAAAAAATGTACCGACTCCGACTCTCGACCTCAGTCTAAAATCTTAACTAGATACTCCAACTCCAGAGCCCTGACAGCTACAGTAACCATTAGACTTATACTTAAATATAGGTTATAAGTCTAAACAGCAGCCTGATGATTCACGTGGTGGTGATGAGATGTCTTATAGGTTTACCGTTATTAATGCATATTGAGCTTTTATGAAGGAGTCGGAGTTTTAAAAATCGAGGAGTCGGAAGTTTTGTGTACCGACTGCACAGCCCTACTATTAACATTACAACACTTTAAACTTATGGTTATCAATTTTTCGTATCTTAGAATTTTAATATCTAACATTTTAATCACGTCTGTAAAGCCGACACAATAACCACCCTGGTGCGCTGGATCTACAATCCTTTGTATTTAACGGCCCGTTGATGATGGCACCCCGGTGTTGAAATACGTAGGGGTTTTTTTTTATAATAGCTCATGAATGTAATTTATTCAGTGCATTAGTCAGTTCATGTAATAATTGTAAGAAGACGCACGATACGAATAACACAAAATTTTCACAGAGTATTTCGGTTTTCCCCTGACACTACCATTCCACCATTACTCTATACTTACTCCCTCAACTATCATCGACGCTGTACAATCTTAGGAATTGACAGTCTCATTAAACAGAACATTTCACACTCCAAAAGCTTCACAAACTTCGCGATACATGTACCATTAACTGTCCACTGTATTTAGAGTATGCTACGCGTAACAGGTTCTCCAGTTCACTATTTGCCTACTGCTATAGAAATATAGAGACGAAAGGGCGAAAGAAGAAAAGACATGTTCCTGGATTTCCCACTGACAACAATGTTAGTAATATAATAGATATATGAACACTTGGAAGACCTAGGCGTAGATGGAAGTAAAATAACAAAATGTATCTTAAAGAGGATCGGATGGTGTGGAACTGGATTCATCTGGCTCGGGGTAGAGAAAGTGGCAAGCTGCTGTGAACAGGGTGATGAACAATGGGTTTCCATAAAATGCGGGGAATTTGTTTTCTAGCTAAGTAGCTCCCCAATAAGGACTCTGTAATAATACAACCTGGAAGGTAAACATTAAAATTAATTTACAGTTACAGTTGAAATTGGTTACAACGTCATGAAATGGACTAAATGTTTTGTGTCGTTATACACTAGTGCTGTTATAACCAAGGAATATAAATTTATGGTTAACAGTTAGGAATTAATTGGTACCACAGAATATCTAACGCTATAGATGAGGTGTCGCATAACCCGATGTCGCTATAACCGGGTTCCACTGTATTTTGTGTGGTCAAATAAGAACAGATCTTTAGTATGAGATGTTTTATGTTTAATCTTCGAGATGACTACTGAATGTAAGTGGAATTTAGTAGGCAAACAGAGTTGTAGGCATAATGGTTGGTACATCGCTGTTTCACGTAGCTCATCTACTTATAATGATGACGTTCGTTGCCATAAATTTCCCATAAGGATTTAAAAAAGAACGGTTTTCCTAACTGAAAGCCTTGCCTTAGCTTTAGACGACAAGGACGTTGGGTACAATTTACAGCATTATGGATTTTCTTCGTCTAAAATTTTAGAGATATAAATTACAGTACAATGTATCTTGTTACTGCGGGAACTCGTTCTTCTCCAGCCAGTTTCTCTCAGTATCAAAAGCTGTTAACTTGTAAGGAGGTGGAAAGCGTGTACTTATCGGACGAGGAACTAAAATTCCATCTTCTCTTTGCAACAATGCGATCACGTCCATCCTGCCGTGTAATGAAAGCAAGAAATTTGGATATATCGGGATATTCAATTTAGAAAAAATCTTCTCGGATTGCTTGACCCTTAACCCTTTAGAGACGAAGCGTATCTGTTTTATATAAGGACTCAGTACGTACCGCGCTGTAAACACTCTCCACTTCGGTTATAAAAACCAGTCTCTTAATGTTTTATAAGGCAAAAGTTGCTGTTTGTTCTGATATCCGTACAAAACACATAAACGCAATGTGGGCACCACGTAGAATTTTTTAATGTTAAACCTGGTCTTACGTAAAGTTACCGCTAGGCTTTAGAAGGTTAATGATGGGACCAATAGGTTGTCCCGAAACGTCGGTAACAAACTACCATTCTACGCCGAGTAACATCCCAGAAGAGCGCATATCTCATTTACCCCGCGGCGAAAGCCTAATTATAACGTTCCGAATTTTCGCCAGCCTTGTGTCGCTTTCTTTTATTTGGGCCCAAATATTTCTCTCAGCAGCCCGTCCCTTATGTCATTCCTTTGATACGAAAAGCCATATTTGACAGTCATGCAAAACGTTTGTGCAGTGATGCCTTTATGGACTTTATCCATCGTCCGAAAAGTAAAATATTAAACTTTTCGGACGATGGATAAAGTCCATAAACCCATCACCACACAACATTTTACACCCTCGTCAAAACCTTTTAGAATTTATCTAACGTTTGTGCATTTCAATATTTCAGTTTTTAGTCAAACTGACTGCCTTAAAATTAGTTACTCTGTCTATTATTTATTTTTGACCCTGACTAAGGCTTCGCTATTTGTTGCTGACCAATCAAAGCAGCATTTTTTTTTTGATTCAGTACTTATTATTCAATTTTAGACTCCACACCTGCGCACTTCATGACATCTCTAACCAGAAGTGTCACCTTCTGCTAGGCATATTTTTCCTCTGTAGGCACCACGACCAATTAGTCACTTCATTTAGCACAAATCACATCATGACAGAGTGGTCGTACGTCAGAACCAGTACGCTTCCTTCACGCGTCCCGGTTTCCGACCGGCCGGCAAGTTCCGACGTCTCGCCGGACAAAGCAGTGTACAGTAGGAAAGCATACGTCTCTTCACAGAACCCGGTCTTGAAGACCGGTCGACCGCCGTGTAGCAACCGGAGGTATCCAGTACTGTGCCCCGTCGCCAGCCGGCAGCAGAGTCACTGTGGTGCATGCAGACGCGTTCACGTACACACGTTTTTAACCAGCTGAATTCGAGCTATCACCTTCCACTGCTGTTTCAGTATAGTACCGAAACGATAAAGTCATTCTGAAATTTGTCGTGCGTCGTGAAGGCGAATGATTTTGAGCTGCACATAGAATTACTAACACATCTGGTGGTAGCCAGGCCTATGTTATGGGACAAGATGAAAAATGTTTACAAAGACTGAAATAAAACAAAAAAGACTCGGAGAAAAGTCTGTATTGGCCTTAAAGAAGACTCTGAAGCACCGGGAGATGTTTACAATGACGGTACGAAAACAACACAGCAGTAGGTTAAAAAAAAACGAAAAGGTAAAGCAATCCCATTACAGGCCTGGGCAGGTCCTGAGGGTTCCAGGAGGTTGAGGCTCCCAGATTTCTAGATAATCGGCGCATGAAGGTGGTAAGGTTGTCAGCCTTACGCACCGGCCGCCTTTAGCCCCCAGGAAATATTCCTGGTACTCATTTCTGTTAGAGGCTGAGTCGACCCCAGGGCCATAATGCAGCCGGAAAGATTATGTAAATAAAAAATGTCAATGACACCATCGGGAATCGAAGCCGCGACCTGCCGGCGAGTAGTGCAGTGTCTCAACCAACTGCCCTACCGCATGCCAGCCGCGGTGACCAGCTTTGCCGCGCGGCTGGCAGCGTTAGCAGCGCTCTTTCTTTGACAGCAGCACTGCGCATATAAAAGCGCACGCTAGTGGAAATATGTCCATTTGAACCACCCCATCTCTAGCAGCGCTGCTATCACGGGCAACAGCTGTTTCAACGAGCGGCGCTGCCGTTCGCTGCTGCCCCCCCCCCCCCCAATCAGTCAGTAGATGTAATGGACGTACGGGAGGGAGTTCTTACGCTTGCATTGTTGCAAAAAAGGAATTTATACAAAGAAAAAAGAGTTTTCAAGACATTTCTTGCACAATGTCTCCCATGCATAAGCCTTTTCTTGTTTATTTCTTAAGACGTCAATCTGGAGTCCCAAATGGCTGGCAGCTGCTCTTTTTCAGTAACAAATGATTCCGTGTCGAATTGCTTAAGAGTTCATTTCTTCGACATTTTTAGAAAAGTCCGAACTACATGGCAAAACACAGCAACTTCCCGCTCACAGCAGCGCGTGATCAAGCCGCTTGTGGAAACGGCACAACTGTTCAAAAGGCCTCTCACTCAGCAGCGCGGCATAAAACAGCCGCTGCCAACCGCGCCTCAACGCTAGTCCCTGCGGTTGGCGCAGTGTTAGCAGCGCCGAGACTTTGACAGCAGCGCTGCGCATACAGCAGCACACGCCCGCGCAAATACGTCCATTTGAACCTATGCATCTCTAGCAGCGCTGCCATGGACAGCGCTGCTAAAACCCGCTTGTGGCAAAGGAGCATTATCACCCCTTGGCCGCGCGTCGCCAGATTGAATGCGTTTGACAGCCAGTGAAACTTTTAGATCATAAATATGGCTCTAAGAATGAAATTCATAGATACAGCGAAACTTCGAGACAGCATCGGCCCTCACTTATCCCTCAGGCACTTTGGTCACAAAAGGTTAAGGGTGTAGTAGAATCAAACTGAAACAAATCTGGTACGCTTAACCGATAGAGAAGTGGAAACTTACTTGTTTACCGTTTCCAAGCAAGTAATTTTTGTTTGTTGGAAAAAGCAATATGTAATGTTTAACTTATCAACAACAAAGAAAAAATATAAGTCTCTACACGAGGAATATTTTTATTACAAAATTTGGTAACAATTGTTCTGAACAGTGGTGTTACCAACGGCGATGGTGGTGTGGCCGCCCGGGACGGCAAAGTCCAAGCGGCGGAAAAATGAGCATCAAAACATACATTTTAAGTTAAAATTATTTTATGTGCTTAACAAATTTTAAACTACTGAGTCATATAAAAGGGAATTCAATAAACAGTTGTGATTTTTTAAAGTTCATTGTGATTACTCACTCGGACGCCAGAAAGCCCTACCTATGCCAATGACACTATCAGTTCAGTTAATGTCGCAGACTTCACACCGCTTGCTCGAGAGTTGTCTCAAAAATGACTAAAAGTTGAAACTTCGAGTAAACGGCTGCGAATACTGATTAAATATTTGTATTACTGTTGCGAAATTAAGAGCAGAATGAAGTCGGAGAATGCTTGCTATCATTCGGTGCAGAATCTTTTTGTCTTCCAGGTTGCTACACAAAAACACAAAGATTAGAGTATACAGAACTGTGGTTTAGCTGTTGTTTGTATGGGTGTGAAACTTGGTCTCTCACACGGAGGGAGGAACAAAGACTGAGGGTGTTCGAGAATAGGGTGCTGACGAAGATATTTGGGCCTACAAGGGACGAGGCGACAGGGGAGTGGAGATGACTACATAACGAGGAACTTAATGACCTGTACTCATCACCAAATGTTATTCGGGTAATCAAATCGACAAGAATGAGATGGGCGGGGCATGTAGCATGTATGGGAGAAAAGCGAGGTGCATAGAGGATTTTGGTGGGGAGACCTGAGAGAAGGCGACCACTTGGGAGACCCAGGCGTAAATGGGAGGATAATACTAAAATGGATCTTCAAGAAGTGGGATAGGGGCATGGACAGGATTGAGTTGGCTCAGGAGAGCGACAGGTGGCGGGCTCTTGTGAATGCGGTGATGAACCTCCGGGTTCCATAAAATGCGGGGAATTTCTTGACTAGCTGGGAAACTGTTTGCTTCTCAAGAAGGCCTCTGCTCCATAGAGTTAGTTAGTTAGTTAGTTAGTTAGTTAGTTAGTTAGTTAGTTACGTATCTTCAAGAAGAAGGAGATGTCAGAAATCTCAAAATCTCGAACAACTCTCCGTACATAACACCGGTAAATCACGTACGTTAAACAGTCAGCACGCATCGTATAATCATTTAAAGAAAAGTGGCTCAATTATTCATAGGCATCACCCGCCTTAACATTACAAAAAAATATGTTTTGCTCATACAATACATTTATGCGTCATGTGTGATACCCAGAAAGCAAAACGACAATTTCCATTACAAAAGAAATCACCCGGCTGGTGCTTGTAATGGTGACGCGGTGTTTTCTGTAATGTTGGGACTAAATTCTAAACATTGTTTGACTGAATGCCAAGTTTCAAAGTGGCACGATACAGAATTACAGTCTTGAGAACTTTCTGTTCCACTGACTGACTGACTGACTGACCGACTGACTGACTGAATAACTGACTGACTGACTAACTAACTAACTAACTATCTAACTGACGCCATGGAGCAGAGGCCTTCTTGGGAAGCTAACAGTTTCTCAGCTAGTCAAGAAATTCCCCGCATTTTATGGAACCCGAAGGTTCATTACCGTATTCACAACAGCCCGTCACCTGTCCCTATCCTGAGCCAGCTCAATCCAGTTCATGCCCCCCATCCCACTTCCCGAAGATTCGTCTTAATATTATCCTCCCATCTACGCCTGGGTCTCCCAAGTGGTCGCCTTCCCTCGGGTCTCCCCGCCAAAATCCTGTATGCACCTCTCTCCTCCCCCATACGTGCCACATGCCCCGCCCATCTCATTCTTCTCGATTTGATTACCCGAATAATATTTGGTGATGAGTACAGGTCATTAAGTTCCTCGTTATGTAGTCTTCTCCATTCCCCTGTCGCCTCGTCCCTCTTAGGCCCAAATATCCTCCTCAGCACCCTATTCTCGAACACCCTCAGTCTTTGTTCCTCCCTCAGTGTGGGAGACCAAGTTTCACACCCATACAGAACATTCTGTTCTACTGACTATTTTACAAACTTAAAACACGTGATTTCTGAATGTGCTGCACTACCAGTGTTGCCAACAGCGGCATTATTCAGTTGATCAGTAAATTCCCTGCTCGTATGAAACCACCACTGGACTTTTGTCATCAGCCAGTCCATGACCTGTCCGCTTTACCACTGTCTGTCCACTGACACCAGGGGTGGACAAACTACGTGCGGCGAAAAACTGCTATATCCTAATGTTATTGTCTGGTCGTCGGGCCGATCCATCGTCCAGAGGAGTCCTACTGACTGTGGTGCGTGTCTGAGTGTGATCAAGTGAAAATACACAACCTCGACACCTGCTGTGAGTAGGCAGAAGAGGTAAGGACTACGAAACGAATTGTCTGGTCGTTCATTAAATTTCTCATACACGGTACATGAATTTACGTAATCGCTAAAGTAAACAGAATTAATACAGGCTCTTTTGATAACATGCAAATTTAAGACTATTTGTTAATAATCTAAGTATTTAATAAGGTATAATTACTTTACTACTTCCAAAACTCAAACACAGAATGACAACTGAAACACACTAAAAATTCGGTTTTCACACTTTCGAACATCCCACCTATTTTGTTGGGTATGTATCTATACATACAAATGAATATGTTTATATATATATATGTGTGTGTGTGTGTGTGTGTGTGTGTGTGTGTGTGTGTGTACAGTTCTATACTCGGTCAGTAAGAAGAATTCATTACCACTTGGCAATTTTTAAAGTGTGGAATTAGTATTCTGAAATTCTGGCTGCAAGCCGCTTTAAAAGAGACCTACCCGGCCCCCAAAGACGTTCATCGTAGTCCTTCCCTCTTCTACCTACTTGTTCACAGCAGGTGTGGAGGGTTTTTATTTTCACTTGATCACACTCAGACACACACCACAGTCGGTAGGACTCCTCTGGACGAGAGATCGGCCCGTCGCAGAGACCTCTACCTGACAACACAAACATTCACAAGAGAAAAAAAATCCATGCCCCCGGTGGGATTCGAAGCCACGATCCCAACAAGCGCTCGGCCGCAGACCTACGCCTTAGACCGCGCGGCCACTGGGATCGGCTAAAACGTTCATTTCTTTTCAAAATTGAAAGCAGACCTTTTTGGACATCAATATGCTTCGAAAGAAGGCGCGGGAAGGACTGTCTAAACCTGCTTACGTAAACAAAGTGTGGAGTTCTTCCGTGACAGATTTACAAAACTTGTTTATCGCTGGCGAAAGTGTCTACAGTTGCTTGGTGAATATGTGGGAAAGCAAATACAGGGCGGGCCAAAAGTAGGTATACAGCAATTATTTTTTTTTTCTTTACAGGTAGTGTGAATGATGGCAGGGAACTTAAGTACAGAACAAAGAAAGTGGATTTTGAAGCAGTATTGGAAAACTGCAAATGCCGAGCGGGTACGCACAGCATGGGTAGAAGCGTTTAATACTCCCCCACCAACACGCCTGACAATTTATCGCATCAGAGACAAGTTTGATGCAACGGGTTCAGTGGCTAATGCACCAAAATCTGGACGTCCTAAACTAACTAAATGCCAATATCTGAGAAGAACTATCAATATTATACTATATACTGTATACCTACTTTTGGCCCACCTTGTACATTGAATTAAACGGCATACTATAATAACTACTTCTGCGTTCCATTTATGAAAATATTTCTATTCGTTGAGACGTTGTTAAAAAGGAGGCATTACTTTTCATTCATTATACATATATTTTCAGCACCACATCCATTACTAAAGTCTTCAAAATAGCTGTGACATACTTTCCAATTAAAAATCTGTATATATTTTTGCTAACTAATGAAGAATTGCAGGCTATGTATAGAAAACCAAATATTATAACAACAATAAAATTAAAAAGACTAGAATGGGCCGGTCATCTGGTAAGAATGTCTGATGGTAGGACTTTAAAGAAAGTATTTCTGGGGAAACCATATGGAAGAAGAAAATCAGGAAGACCAAAATTAAGGTGGTTACACTGTACTGAAGACGACCTTAAATCGATAGGTGTTAAGATGTACGAAGAAAGCAAAGACAGTTCCAGGTGGTCTATCATTCTGATGGAGGCACTGGTCAAATAATAATGACCTTATGCCAAAGAAGATGATGATACATTTCTGTTTTCCACCCATTTATCACCTAATCGCACTGTTTTAGATAGATTTTCGATACAAATATTGACAGCTAAATAAAACCAAATATAGAATCGACTGGGATTTGTAGCACGCTACTTAAAACACGGATTAAACACTTTGACAGAAAAGCACGTCTGTTATTTTTCGTCAACTGACGAAAGGATGGAACAGCTGTAACAATATCAACAGCATATTCTTCCACAAACGAGATTCTAGATGCATTTCTGACGGCCGCAGACTTTGCTTACGCTTCTTATGAGTTCGGTGAATACCCACGAGATTCTTTCTTACTAAGTAGGAAGCCGGTAGACAGCAGATTTCATTGTGCCGGGTTTTAGTTTGTAAACATACTTAGGGAACGTCATTCAGAAGTAGATCGATGAAGAAAAAAAAAAATGTTTGAAATAAGAAAATGCTTGATCGACTCCTTCCCTATCGCTAATACTTCCCGTAAATCCAAGAGGAAATGGAAGGAAATCGCAAGGCATGGAAGACGCTAAGATGAAGGAATTCTTATATTAAAATGTTCTTTGAAAAGGGAAAATAAGCAGACGTTCATGTGACTACAGGCCTTAATTCAATAAATAGGCCTGTAATATTATTCTTATAAGAGCACAGCTTTTAGATTGGGAACACAAATAAAACTTCCGGAATGTATTTAGATTCACAGAATAGACGAAATTTAGGTTACAGAACTTCGGCGCATTCTGCTTCACGCAGCGAACAGTAGATATGCAATCCAGGTTGTTGCCATTCGCGTCTAGTTATTGATAATGGCTCAAAAACTTGGGATTACTGATATAATTTCGTATTTGGGCCTAAGAGGGATGAAGTAACAAGCGAGTGAAGGAGAATGTGCAATAAGCAGCAGCACAATTTATGCTGCTCGCCAAGTACTACTGGGGGTGATCAAATCAAGAAGAATGAGAGAGGCAGGGAATGCAGAATGTATCGGGGAGAAGAGAGATGCACAAGGGTTTCTGGTGGGGAAACATGACGGAAAAAGACCACTTCGGAAACAGTTGTAAATCTGAGGATAATATTAAAGTGGATGTTTAAGAAAGAGGTGTGGGGCGTAGGCTGAATTCATGTGGCTCAAAAAAGGGACAAGTAGCAGGTCCTTGTGATGCGATAATGAAACTTCCCATTCCATAAAATGAGAGGAATTTGAGACTAGATAAGAAACAATTAGCTTCTCAAGAAGGCCTCAATTACATATAATTACATACAATTTTATCACGAGTGTAAAACCTATGGAAAACCGCGAAGCAAGGCACAGAAAGAGATAAAATTTCGTTAATATGAACCAAAAATTAACTGCGGCATGGAATTTTTGTATCAAACTTTGCTTTACTCTTCAAGAGAATCGACGCTTATGGCAATGGCCATATCTATGTACCCGCAGGACTGACAACTAGTAACGGCCAGACCTTCGTGTCAGGTGCTGCAGATATGTCACCATGAGTCAGCAAACTCCTGTAACCTAATCTTTAACACCTGGAAGACCTATGCATAGCTAGAAGCATAATATTAAAATGGATCTTCAAGAAATGGATTTGGTGCCTGGACAAGATTGCTCTGGCTCAGCACAGGGATAGGTGGTGGGCGCTTGTGAAAGCGGTAATGAACTTTCGGGTTCCATACAATGCGGGGAAATTCTCGACTAGATGAGGACCTCTTAGCTTCTGAGGATGGACTCTGCTCCATTGAGTTAGTCACGATATAATTTTGCACGCCAGATCAACATAAGCTACGGTAGCGCGGAAGGTAAGGTATACGTACTGTAAGTGGGAGGTACCCGCTGTATTAGTACCAGTGGGCCTAACTGACGTGTCCCTAGAGGCCAATACTACTACAGTGACTACGTTTGGAAGTAGGTATACCCTTGATGTACACGTCCACAGCGACACTGGAATCCGCCCAACTTGATACTTAATGTGAATTCTTGAACATCGCTCATCCCCATGTAGTGTGAAGGCGGGGCACAGCTTTGGCACGTAGTAACTTTACCGACTTAAGAGGAGAAATAATATGAGATTTTGGCCATGATTTCAGGAATAAGGAAATGTGGAACAGAAGCGATAGTTACAAAATACTGCGGCTTGATCAGCTGCCAAGTGGCTGGATTTTAACCAGCGCCGCTAAAATAAGAAATATTTCGTTCCGCGATTTTGGCTATATCTACCGCCAAGTAAAAAAAAATATCAACCCGGGAAACAAAAGTTATTGAAAATTTTTGAACAGGAGGGGTTTGTACGAGCGGGATACAAGGTCCTCACAGCGGTGTTGCGAGGCGCTGTCGTTGGGCGAAATAGTTTCCGACGTTTCGAAGTAATTTCATCCTCAAAGCCAAGCAAATCTTTCACTATTTGGCCCTGTATAGGAACGTCTAAACACCGGGAACCATTCGTGCAACGATAAATCATCACACTGTAAAAGACTTTAACCAAAACGTTTATTATTCTCAAAGAAGAGCAATACAGATATCTTGAGAAAGAATTGTACGTTAGTGACAGCAAATTACTGATATTTGCTTAACCTTTTAAAGCCTAGCGGTAACTTTACGTACCACCAGGTTTAACATTAAAAAATTCTACGTGGTGCCCACATTACGTTTGTGTCTTTTGTACGGATCTCAGAACAAACAGCAACTTTTGCCTTATAAAACATTAAGAGATTGGTTTTTATAACCGAAGTGGAGAGTGTTTACAGCGCGGTACGCACTGAGTCCTTATATAAAACAGATAAGCTTCGTCTTTAAAGGGTTAATGTCAGTCATCCCCTTTGTGTTTATAACGAAATAAAAATGGCGATTTTTCAATCAAAACACCACTTCACTATTTAGCATGCCAGCTACTGCATTACAGCTGTGTATTCCTCCTCTTAAGTTCACGTATTTGAGGAAGTTGGCTTGACTATCCGATTTGTTAAATAGTAAAGCTCTTTTGACCGAAAAATCTGCAGTTTTAGTTTGATATTTTCCTACTTATAAGCAACTACTTAGGCCCCTGGTTGTGCCGTTCCAGTGTTTGGTCGCCTCTGTCAGTTGCAGGGTCTGGCGCTCCTTTGAATCGCCAGGAAATACTCGTCCAGTGACACAACTTTGCACCTCAGAAGACTTCAGTCTTAATCAATGCTGCTGCCAGAACCTCACACCTCAGAAGAAAAGCATGCTTTAGGCCATAAACTGTAAGCCTGTTGGTTGAGGCACTGCGCTACAAACCGGAAGGTCGCGGGTTCGATTCCCCAGGATGTCGTTGGAATTTTTCATTGGCATAATCCTTTCGGTCGCACTATGACCCTGGGGTCGACTCAGCCTCTAAGAGAAATCAGTACCAGGAATATTTCCTGGAGGGTACAGACGGCCAGTGTGTAGGGCTGACAACCTTACCACCTTCATGTGCCGACTGTCTAGAAATCTGGCAGCCTCAACCTCCTGGAACCCTAAGGGCCTGTCCAGGCCTGTAATGGGACTGCCTTACCTTTACCTTTACTGTAAGCCTGTTTCTCTCAAACGATGAAAGTTCCAGCCAGTCTACGGCGTTTCAGGGCAGTCAATAAATGAAATGCCAACAGGTATTGCTTTGCATTGTTCGTAGCCAAGAACCGAAAATTTTTAACACGTGTATGTATGCAGGAACGTGTTTAAGCTCAATTGCTTCAGTCAAGTGTTCACAGGGGTTTGGGATGTCTTTGCCACCTGGAATGCCATTACACAATTACAGTGTACGAGGCCTCTTGAGATGACAGTGTCAAATGGTAGCGAGAACGTCAAGTGGTGTTGATTCTGCTCTTGACAACGCCTTTTGAATTCAAGGTGGGGACATAACATTGCACAGTTCAAGCAGGCCAGCATTCTGATACCGACTGCGTGGCGCTAACTGACGGAGTGGGGGGGGGGGGGGGGGGG